>ML261435.1:0-89695 GCA_005239495.1 Nicotiana undulata | reverse complement strand
TGTCAGCACTCGAGTCGCAGGTATGATTCGCGATCGAGGGGAGCTTTATAGTAATTCAGTATATATGTGTCAGCACTCGAGTTGCAGGTACGATTCGCGATCGAGGAGAGCTTTATAGTATTCAGTGTAAATGTGTCGGCACTCGAGTCGTAGGTATGATTCGCGATCGAGGGGAGATTTATAGTAATTCAGTATAAATGTGTCAGCACTCGAGTCGCAGGTACGATTCTCGATCGAAGGGAGCTTTATAGTATTCAGTGTAAATGTGTCAGCACTCGAGTCGCAGGTATGATTCGCGATCGAGGAGAGCTTTATAGTAATTTAGTATAAATGTGTCAGCACTCGAGTCGCAGGTATGATTCGCGATCGAGGGGAGCTTTATAGTAATTCAGTATAAATGTGTCAGCACCCGAGTCACAGGTATGATTCGCGAACGAGGGAAGCTTTACGTCCAATAAGTTATTTCCTTACGACTCTGGACGGTTGTCTTACCCTTGTGTGCACTTGGCTACTTGATACTGTTTTTATTGATATTGACTGGATTGATATTTGTGGGAAAAGGAAAAGTGTACATTGTTGTTATTCTCAGTAGTTACCTGGATTTCTGTACTTGATGTGTATCTGCTGCTTACTGTCTCACATGTCTACTGCATTTCGTTATATCCTGTCTTATATTATTACCGTTTGACCTTAGTGAGTGTCGAGTCGACCTCTCGTCACTACTTCTTCGAGGTTAGACGGGATACTCACTGGGTACATATCTGTTTATGTACTCATACTACACTTGTTGTGCATTTTTTTGCACAGGTACCATCATAGCACAGCGATTGATTTGGGGACTTATACAGGCTGCATTCATCCGGAGGCGTTCCGCAGCTGACAGAGTCTCCCTCCTATGTATTTGCAATTATTTTAAAGTCTTTGTCCAAATTGTTCCTCGGGCAAGTGTTGTATAATTGTATAAGTCTTAGTAGTTGCTCATGTACTTGTGTCATCGGGTTCTGGGGATGTATTGAGATTTATATTACTGGTTTAAATTGATTTCTATCGTATTTAATTTACAAAAAAAATATTTATTTGATTATGAAATGCGAGAAAGAGGCAATGATTTTGAAAGTGTTAAGCAGGAAAGTATTTCAACTAATTAAGGGGTTGGCTTGCCTGACAGTGGTGTCTAGCGCCATCACGACCCATAGATTTTGGTTCGTGACAACGTGGTATCAGAGCTCTAGGTTCCCCTAGGTTTCACGAGTCATGAGCGAGTCTAGTAGATTCTTGCGGATCGGTACGGAGACGTCTGTACTTATCTTCGAGAGGCTACAGGGCTGTTAGGAGTACTTCCCTTCTTGATTCCTCATCGTGTGATTTGGTTCCCTTAAGGCTTATGCATGTGTTTCTTTCCTACTCAATCTTACGCGTCGCGAAGCGCTTGTTATGAATCAGGAATTTGAGGAGTTGTAATGACGCTACAAATATGGTGCGTGAGATCTTCCGTGCATAGTTGTTTGGGTTGTTGTTGTTGCCCTGTAAGAAGAATACTATGTTGTTTCAGCCAGTAGCTGTGTTTTTTAGGGCCTTGCGGTTATTCTCAAGTTGTGATGATGCTTACGATTGGTTGTCGCGCAATGTGGGAGTGATGGTAGAATGCTTGCCCACATGCTGGAGTGCTGAATGTTTTGAAGGGAGGTCTTTTCAAGGCGTGATTTCGAGATCTCAGTATTGTAGTTCCGACAGAGAAAAGGTATTTGGATTGTAAATGGTCAAGGTTTTGATTGATAAAGTAGTAAGACTTGGTGTGTTCAAGTGAGGTGCTATATTCACCTGTGATGGGGTATCGGTGTTTGATCAAGTAGAATATGTTAAGTTCGTCGGTGTTATTGTTCTTCAGTTGCATTGGGCTAAAGTGTTGTGAAGCAGTGTTGAAGAAACGGTTGTCGAGATCGTGGTGTGTGATGGTTAGGAATTTAATAGCTACTCCTGGTAAAGACAGCTCGAGAAAGATGATCTTCGGAGAGTTTGAAATCGTGGTGATCTACTGGTTTAAGAGCTACGGAGAATGATATTGGATCGAGGTCGTAGTTTAGAAGCAAGTGATCAAGGAAGCCATGAGAGAAGTGTCAGATGGCGGCTAAATTTCTGAAAGGCCAGGTGGAAGGAACGGAAGTCGGTAGCTACTTAAAGGCAAGAGTTTAACAAATGGAAGAGTGGCAGCGTAGCACATGCGGTCAGTGGTAGGACGGCTGCCTGTCTTGAAGGAAAGTCGGAGTGATTTGAGGGTTATAGTGGATAGGAAGATGTGGTAGTGTAGTTAGTAGATGTCCAGGAGGACCGGACGAACATGCAAGGTTGGTGAATGAGAGCAGGCTTAGGATGGGTATTGATGTTGCAGAGAGTGTGCATTTCAGCATCGTTGGAAGGTGTCAGTTGGTGATTTCCATAGGTGAGTTATCTCCTATGAGTAGGTTAGCGGTTGTGTGGTTGTCAAGTTTTGCGAGGAATCCTAGTGGTTATTCGGTAGGAGGCAGAATGTGTGAATGGTGCTAGAGAATTTGAGTATTTGGGGAATGCTAACAGCAGAATTTGGAAGAATTGGACGGGCTGATTGAGCAAGAGCATGTTAGCAAAGGAGAAAGGATTTTAGCAGGGTCTTCAGTGGTGCAAGAGTATCATAAACCCCTGTTCATTCTAAAAATAGTTTTGGTCAAAGGATCTAATTCTTTGGTTAAACAAATTGGTTCCGTTACCGGGAATCTAATAATCTTTATTTGCTTTTCAATCGATATCCTCTAAACTATGTCAAACTCCAACGACAACAACCAGCAGAGGAATGGAACCCCAGTTCCATCAACTTTAGGAATCCCACGTGGTTCAAGGGAACAATCCCCAGAAAGATCCAATAACAACCACAATAATAATGAACAAATGATAGAACAAGATCGAGTAAAGAAAATGATTGCAGAGTACGTGGGTCAAGCTTTGCATGAATTTGCAAGGGGATTATCAGCGAGATCACCTGCATCACTGACACCACCTCCCAATAACACTATCACCGTGTAAAATCCACAGTCTGGGTTGGTAAACTCAGCGAGGGATGACACTCCTAACGAATCTCTCGAAGCGAGACCAGGTATGACTAATAACTCTGAATTACAAAATTTATTACTAACCTTGCAGAAACAGGTGACAGAACAAAACGATCAAATCGAGCAAATTCTTGGAGTACCACCTGTTATCAAAGGCATTGATGTTGATAGATATTCTCAACAACCTTGGAAACCAAGCGCAACACCCTTGCCTATACCCAAGAAGTTTAAAATGCCTGACGTTCCTAAGTATGACGGAACAACTGACCCACGCGACCATGTGATTGCTTTTACCACCGGAGTAAAAGGCAACGACTTAACAAAATAAGAAATTGAAACAGTCCTTGTCAAAAAATTCGAAGAGACACTTACCAAAGGAGCCCTAACCTGGTATTCTCTTCTCCCTAAAAATTCAATTGATTCTTTTGCTGAGCTTGCAGATTCTTTCATAAAAGCACACTCTGGTGCACAAAAGGTCAAGAAAAGAATGGAGGACATATTTAAAATAAAGCAAGGAGACACGGAACTACTCCGTGAATTTGTAGACAGGTTCCAGTGAGAAAGAATGCAACTACCAAGGGTGCCTGATAATTGGGCAGCCATGGCATTTGCAAGTAACCTAAATGACAAAGGTTCAGAAGCCGCGAGGAGACTCAAAGAAAGCTTGAGAGAATTCCCATCTACAACGTGGAATGATGTTTACAACAGGTACAGTACTAAACTTCGGATAGAAGAAGATACCATTGCTCGTTCAAAAGATGAAGATCATACCAGATCCAGACATTCCGAATCAGACAGGAGATCGGGTAAAAACAGGTACTATCCTTATTTAGGACCATCGGGACGCGAAACTCGTCCCAGGTTCGAAAACACTAGGTCAGATTATAGACCACCAAGCAGAGATGCGGGCTCATCCTCATCTAGATCCAGAAAGGATCAAGATGAAAGACCTAGAGGTAATGCACGAATTGGGGATCACACCTTTAATGTAAGTACCCCTGAACTTGTTTCAATATTAAGAAATATGGGAGATAAGGTTAGGTGGCCCAATGAAATGCGGTCAAACCCAAATAAGAGGAAAATGATCATGGACACAGGACTGTAGATTGCAGATTTTTACAAGGTGAAATAGAACAATTATTGAAACAGGGCTATTTAACAGAATTGTTTAGTGATAAAGGTAAACATGCATATATGAAGAACATGCAGGAGCCCCCGAAGCCTCCATCTCCAAAAAGAACCGTCAACATGATACATAGAGGAAAGGAAGTGAACATAATAGTTTGCAAATTAGCCTTGAAGGTCACAATTACCCACGAAACGTGGGTTCGAGAAAATCCAGATGTGGATGATATAACCTTTGATGATGCAGATTTTGGCGGACTAATGCTCCCCTACAACGATGCTCTGGTAATATCCTTACTCATTCATGACACTAACATTAAAAGAGGGGTGATTGATCCAGGTAGTTCAGTCAATATCATCTTGTTAAGAGTCGTGGAAGAAATGCTCATGGGAAATCAGGTGATCCCAAAGGCACGAGCCATATCAAGGTTTGACAACTCTACAGTGATAACCAAAGGAGAGATCGAACTTAGCACTTACGCCAAGGGATTAACTAAAAACACCAAATTCCAAGTCATTGATACTGACATGGCTTATAATATAATCATGGGAAGGCCCTGGATCCACGACATGAAAGTGGTACCATCCACCTTACACCAGGTAATTAAATTCCCTTCAGAATGAGGAATCAGACAGATTAGAGGTGATCAACAGACCTCCAGAAATAAAAACTATGTGGTGCATAATAACAAAAAAGTAGAGACGGAAGAACCGGAAGAAAGAGAAATCTTCCAAACAAACGTCACCGGCCAAACAGGTACGAAAGAAATTACTGACCCAACAGATACAAAAGAGGTGAGTGTTCAAACAAATACGGAAGGAGATACTCACGAGAAGGTAAATCAAGTCACCACGGAAGATGCATTGGATCACACGGACGTAGATTCTATACCTGACGTCATCCAAGAACTGGATGAAGACGAACACATCAAAACAACTACGGAAGAGCTCGAAGTTATTCCATTGTTTGAACAAAAACCTGAACAGAAAGTGCATATAGGCACGAGGCTAAGACCCAATCGAAGAGGTAAGTTAATTGATTATTTGAAGGCTAACACAGATTGCTTTGCGTGGTCCCACTCGGATATGACAGGTATCCCACCATAAGTGATGACTCATAAACTAAATGAAGATCCATCCTTCATGCCTGTTAAGCAAAAGAAAAGGAAGCAAGGGTCATTCAAGAACCAAGTGATTGACGAAGAGGTACAGAAACCCTTGAAAATTGGTTCAATACGAGAGGTAACATACCCTAACTGGCTAGCTAACACTGTGGTAGTACCTAAAAAGAATGGAAAATGGAGAGTATGCATAGATTATACTGATTTAAATAAATCATGCCCCAAAGATTCATTCCCATTACCACATATAGACCAAATGATTGATGCCACCGCAGGTCATGAATTGTTAAGCTTTCTAGATGCGTATTCTGGTTATAATCAGATTAAAACGGATCCCTCAGACAAGGAAAAAACCTCCTTTATTACAAACAGGGGGACTTATTGTTTTAAAGTCATGCCTTTCGGCTTAAAAAATGTTGGAGCCACCTATCGAAGGCTAGTGACTAAGATGTTCCAGGAACATCTGGGAAAAATGATGGAAGTTTACATTGATGACATGCTGGTAAAATCAACACGGGCGGAAGACCATTTCCAGCACCTCTCTATTACATTTGACATTTTGCGCAGGTATAATATGAAGTTGAATCCAGAAAAATGCGCTTTTGGCGTAGAATCAGGTAAATTCTTGGGTTTCGTTGTATCAAACATGGGAATAGAGGTAAATCCTGCTCAAATTAAAGCTATAGAAGAAATACCTGATGTACTTATAAACAACAAAGAAGTTCAAGGACTAACGGGAAGAATTGCAGCCTTAGGAAGATTTATTTCCAAATCTTCCGAAAAAAGTTTAAAATTCTTTGCAGTTCTCAAAAAGCAAAATTGGTTCGAATGGACTGAAGAATGTCAACAGGCTCTCAAAGACCTAAAGGCCTATCTATCAAAACCTTTGTTGTTGTCAAAGCCAAAGGAGGGGGAGAGGTTGTACGTCTACCTTGTCGTCTCGGAAATCGCTATAAGTGCAGTACTGGTAAGGGAGGATAAAGGTAAACAATCTCCTATTTATTATGTAAGCAAGATATTACTAGATACTGAAACTAGATATCCACATCTAGAAAAGTTAGCCTTAGCTCTAATCATGGCATCTAGAAAATTAAGGTCATATTTTCAATTTCATCCAATCACAGTTGTCACCTCGTATCCATTAAGAAACATACTGCATAAACAAGAGCTATCAGGAAGATTAGCCAAGTGGTCTATAGAATTAAGTGAGCATGAAATAATATATCAGCCTAGGACTGCAATTAAGTCTCGGATCTTAGTTGATTTTGTCGCTGACTTTAGTAATAGCATTGTCCCTGAAGTGGAAAAAGAGTTACAACTCTTTAACGGTGCTAATCCGAGTCTATGGACCCTATTTACCGATGGTTCTTCCAATATAAAAGGTGTCGGCTTAGGCATAGTCTTAATATCACCCACGGGTGAAAAGACACGACAGGTTATCAAATGTTATCCTATAACTAACAATGAAGTAGAGTACGAAGCTGTCATTGCAGGACTAGAACTTGCACGAGAACTTTCAATCGAGCAAATAGTAATCAAAAGCGACTCCCAACTGGTAGTAAATCAGATGTAGGGGACTTACATCGCTCGAGAGACTCGGGTGCAACAATATCTGGAAAAGGCACGAGAGCTCGTGAGACAATTCAAAACATGGAAGGTAATACAAATACCTAGAGAGGAAAATACAGAAGCAGATGCTTTAGCTAACCTCGCAGCAGTCACGGAAGTAACAAACAAAGACAATGCAATTGTCATTCATCTATTCCATCCAGCGATCGACCAGGACAGAAATGAGGTAACTTTTAACAATTTAACCTAGGATTGGAGAAACGAAATTTTAAATTTTTTGCAAAATGGAACCGTACCTGAAGACAATAAAACAGCTCAAGCACTTCGCCGCAAAGTTGCACGGTACTGCCTCATTCGCAAATCATTATATCGCAAGATGTTTGGAGGGCCCCTAGCAAAATGCCTCGGACCTAACCAAACGGAGTTCGTAATGAAAGAAGTCCACAAAGGACACTGTGGAAATCATTCAGGGGCAAGATCCTTGGTAAAAACCTTAATCAGAGCTGGGTACTATTGGCCTAAGATGGAAGAAGAAGCTGAGAACTTCGTATCCAAATGCGACAGATGCCAAAGGTTTGCCAATAACATGCATCGACCAGCGGAATTATTGCATCCAATAATGTCTCTATGGCCCTTCATGAAATGGGGCATGGACATAGTAGGACCTCTTCCCACAGCTAAAGGACAGGTACGGTTTTTACTTGTGCTAACCGACTAGTTCACAAAATGGGTAGAGGCAGAAGCATTCAAATAGGTGCGAGAAAACGAAGTTAAAAGCTTCTTATGGCGAAACATAATATGCCGCTTTGGATACCAAAGGAGATCGTGTGTGATAATGGCCCACAATTCATAGGCTCACAAATCACATAATTCTTTGAAAGCTGGCAAATCAAACGGATCACTTCAACGCCATATCACCCCGTGGCTAATGGTCAAGCTGAGTCAACAAATAAAATCTCATCAACAATCTAAAGAAGCGGCTAGATAAAGCCAAGGGAAATTGGCCTGATGAGTTACCACGGTACTATGGGCATACATAACAACTTCAAAAACAGCCACGGGAGAAACTCCGTTCGCACTTGTCTACGGCTCAGAAGACTTAATACCTGTGGAGATTGGCGAACCAAGCATAAGGTTTACAACAGCCACGGAGGGGGCAAACGACGATGAATTGAGGATTAATTTGGACCTACTCGAACCACGAAGGGAAGCAACACTAATGCGGATGGCAGCTCAAAAACAAATCATAGAGCGTTATTACAACCGTAAAGCTCATCTCAGATACTTTAAGATTGGGGACTTCGTCCTCAAAAAAGTCTTTCAATCAGCGAAAGAAACAGGCGCAGGAAAACTAATTCCAAATTGGGAAGGATCCTACAAAGTTAGAGGCATAGCTGGGAAGGGCGCCTATGAACTGAAAGCTATGGACGGAATAATCCTACCAACAAGTTGGAATGCCATCCACTTGAAGAAGTACTACTTCTAAGGAAAGGAAGTACCCCCGGTCAGGTATCACACGTTCGATTGTATTTTGAACATTTAAAATGTTACTAACCCTTTTAGATGATAAGCATAAAGCTAACCCATCACCAGATAATGATATTAGACCTGCAAGATGCGAGGAAGTAACTGAATTCCCGGTCTAGGGTTACACTTTCTGATGGACGTTTTAAAAGGGTTAAGCAGTCATCATCTAAAAACTATATACCTTCGAGTCCTGCATGTTTTTCCTTTTCAGAAAAGGACAACAAGGAAGGAATAGTCAAGTGCTCGAGATTTCATTCTTCAAAGCTCAAACACTTGGGGGACTATACAGTATGGAAGGCTAAGACGAGGCAAAGAAGACTATCAGAAAGTCAAAGCTCAAACCCAAAGATCCATCTACCCAACAAATCAAGTGATACGAGCAGAATCGAAAACGTTGAAGACTCAAATACAAAGCCTGATCCAAAAAACCTTCGAACATGTTCAGGTTGAAAGGCAAAATATTATCCACGAGGAAGAAATGCACATATTTGTACTTATTCAAAAGAAAACTGTTGTAACCAAAAATAGTTAGGGATAAAAGATCATCATCATTGTACTCATTCAAAAACTGTTGTAACTAAAAACAGTTACGAAATCTTTGTACTCATATATAAAACTGTTATCAAATAAAATAGTTACGGATGAAAGATCAAAATCCTTGTATTTGTTTGAAAAACTGTTATCGAATAAAACAGTTACGGATGAAAAAGCACTTCCTCGTGATTATTGAAAACTATTGTCAACAAAAACAGTTACGGGTAAAAACCCCAACCTTTATAAAAATTGTTACGAACGAAAAACAGTTAGTCTCTTGTATTAACTCGAAAAAACTGTTACATACAAAAAACAGTTACGAAATACAAGTGTATATCAAATCTGTTAAAAGAAAACAGTTGCAACATGAGTTTTAGACGATAATCAAACGCATTTAAAATTTTGTGGAAGTTCAAACAAAAAACTTTCCTCAGAAACATTCTTAAACATGTGAAAAATTCCTATCACTCTATTGCATTATTACACCATTATGAAGTTGAGACGTCTTCTTCATTAAGTATCGATCAAAAAGGGCCCTCTTTCATAAATTATGCCGACTACGAAAAGGCGCACATTTTATACCGTGCCTATTACGAAAAGGTGCGAGTAATCTAAAGCATTCTATATGCAAAACTCAGAGGTAAAACTAAAACCTCAAAAAATAAAGTATGCAGAAGACTTAAAGAGTAGAACAAAAACTCAATAACAAAAGTCATATTCTGCATTGATATGTTAAAACGGCTAAGTAGAAACTAAGTATTAAACTAATACTTAGCCGTATATATTGTATTTACATTAAAGTGCCCCTAAGTTGTCAGTTGGGGACTTTCAAATATCTAAAAACTTACCCCCGATGGAGCTGGGGGTAATCACCAATCAAATAAGAAAAAAAAGGGGAACCAACATCTTAATTGTCTTGAGGAGGGAGATCAACTTCTCCATTGGCGGTAGGAGAAGGAACATGATCAGCTTGGGACGAAGAGGCTTGAAGAGCAGGACTCTCACCTTCAGGCGAGGAAAGATTCGGACCTTGTTGAGCCTTTTTCATGGCTTCTTTGGTTTTAGCAATTTTAGCGTCAAGGTCGAAATCTTCCCGACTCATTTTCGTCAACGTGTCGAGTCGAGAATTCATGTACGCCAAACTAACATCGACGGCTGCCGCGTCTTCAAGAGCTTCATAATCTCTCTCCCATATTATAAGCTCAACTCTTAGCCCTTGTTTCTCAGCTTCAGCAGCTTCTTTGACAGCCCTTAAAGGTGCAACGGACCTCTCCAGGACTTGAATTTTGTCCAAGGCATTGCGAAGATCCTCCTGGGTCTGGGTCAGAGACTGCGCAAGCTCGCCTGAGTATTCCTCTTTCTACTCCAGCAAGGCTTTTAAACCCCTAGCTTCTTCTGAGTCACGGGACAACTGCTCAGCAAATGAAGACTCAAGGATGCTCTTGTCCTTATCAGCCTAATTAGAAGAAGCCTTCTCCACTGCCAACTCCGCTGCCATGATTCTCATCTGCCGCTCCAAGGTACTCTTTTCTTCTTCTAAGGCATCCATGTCGATCCTTAAGCTGTCACATTGTCCCTTCCAATTACCTGCTTCAGCCCGCAACTCTTTTATTTCTTACTCCGTATTTGATACCTTCTTCATGAGTTCCATGCCTATAAGATTGATCTACAAAAAAGAAATCAATTAGATACGATAAATTTCATGTATAAAAATGAAATAAGAATGCACTTTACCTTCAAAGAGGTATGCACGACTTCATTAGCCCATGTAAGAGCGATATGGCTATCAAGCTTAGACCTCTCAGTTGGGCCTATCAAGGGTTTGAGACACACTTCAGGCTCGCCAGTTTTCTTGAAGAGACTCCCCTTATCCAGAACTTCTATTAGAACATGTCGCATATCCCTGCTGGAAGACCCTATTTCCTTAACGGAAGGCACGGAAGTAGACAGAGATGAAGAAGCAACAAGCAGGGAAGTCTGAAGAACTGGGAAAGCCACGGGCAAAGCAGCAACGGGAGCAGTAATAGCCAAGGGAGCGGAGGAAATAATAGGAGTGGATGAAGGAACTCTTCTAAAAGAAGCAGGGAAGACAGCCAAGGGAATTTCACTAATAGCGGGGCCGAAGCCTTCACAGAACAAGTGATCCACAGAATCATGTACAAGAGAGGGAGAAGCATCTTCAGAGGTAGAGGGTCTAACTTAAGACACGGAAGGCACATCCACGGGTGTAGACGCATCGTCTTAAATCACCCTCCTTCTTCGTGACCTGTGCACCAAAGTGCCCTCCTCTTCTTCTTCTTCTTCTAAGGTCCTAGACCCACCAACTTTCCTCTTTGAGGAAGAAGAACCAGCAGTAATTTCCTGGGCTTGAGCCAGGGACATTTTGGGAACAAACGCAGCAGACACTCCACGGATAGAAAACCCTATCAAAAATTAAAGGGTTAAAAAGAGAAAGAGATTCGAGCAAAGAAAGAAAACAAAAGTTTCACTTACCATGAGTCTTCACTTTCCAACCGTACTTCCCAGAGAAGTACTTCCAAGACCTTTCTTCTAACGGAGCAATTGACAACAACTTTTCTACCCAATCACGGATACCGGAGACATTCTCAACAGTACCCATGATTACTGAAAAAGAAAAAAACAGCTACGGTGTTAATAAAACATTTAAAGCAAAAGAAAAACGACAAATGTGAGCTAAAATGTACTCACCTGCACGATTCCACTTCTCGGAAAAGGGAAGATTTTCTTCACCCACTAAACCAATAGTGGGTGCAGCAACGTACCGAAGGTACCAACCTCTGTCCTTATCGTCATCAGGGGTTACCAGCACTCTTTTACTCCTGGAAGCCAGAGTAAAAATCCCTTGACGAAATAAGGTCAGAGAATCAAGATGAATGAGGTGATTAAAGGTGAAAGGAACCGATGCTAAAAAGGCTAAACATCTGAGACATGCGACAACCCGCCACACAAGAGGACCAACTTATCCTAAGCAAATATTGAAGAAACGACAAGGGGAATCAGACCTTCAGTGATAAGAGTAGGATACATATCAGCACTATCAAGGGATAAATACTGATTTACAAAGACCTGGCTATCCCTAGTGAAGGTAAACTCAGCAGGAATGATTTCATCAACTTGTGGTTCGCGTAAGGGTTCGTGATGTTCTTTACCCCTAGACGACGACCTGGAAGCCCTAGCTCTTGGAGAAACTAAAGACCTAGCAGAAGGAGGGGAAGTAATCTGGGAGGAAGAAGAGCCTCTCAAAGGAGTAGATACTAAACTCCTCAGTCTACCACCCCTTCGACTCCGAGTCGGAGTAGAAGAAGGGGTCAAATTCTCGACGTTTATCACTCTTTTAGGTTGGTTCGAAGAAGACATGTTTACGAAAACAAGAAAGAAATTCTCTACAAATAAAAGAGACAAGTTAGAAAGTGTTTCATGAAAGTAAAAAAAAAGAGGTATTTATACTTGAGGACAACTGTCAAACATGGGAAAAAACAATGATGAAAAGGTCATAATTGAAGGTGTCACTTCGTGACTGATGCAGCCGCAAAAAGCCCTAAAAGGCGCCGAGTAACTACAGAACCAATCCGGAGGGAACACGTGGATCGAACATTAAATGGAAGTGACAAGTGACGCCTATGTTCAGAGAAGGATACAATGTTTCAAGGTGAAACGACGGCAAAATATTCCCGCCATAAATGCATATTCACTTACCAAATATTAATCGATAAATAAATGGTAAGTGGGGGGACTATCTGTATTGGTAAAAATGAATTTCACATGTATGATAAATTCTTTATGACTTAGCCGATTACGTGGACCAAGGGAAACATGACTGCTGGACATGGACCTATAAAAAGGTGCGGAGCAAATAGGCGCAGCTCAATAAACCTAAGAGGTAATCAGCTACGAGAAACTCAACTTGATTGAGTTAAGGAAGAGCCGCGGACAGAATGAATCCAGACAAGAGCTACGGGTAGATTCAGAAATCTTCAATTAATGACCTACACGTTACACGACCTTCATGTAACGTTATGGTTATTCTTTGTAACGTTATATCAATATAATAATTAGTCATTAATGTGCCATCATTCCAAAAGATAAATGTTATATTATGGAAAATCCCTATATAAAGGAATAGGGTATCACTTGTAAGATCATCTGAACTACGAACACAATACACTATTCTTTTTTTGAGCATCATATTATTGTCTATTTACTTACTTCTTTTTTATTTCCTGGATTATCAGAAACTCGTGTTCATCTTAAAAATAGCTTTGGTCAAAGGATCTAATTCTTTGGTTAAACAGAAATGTTTTTGGAATTTATTTTTTTTAAATTGTGAAAAATAAAAAGGCAGAAAATATTTTTGGGATTTTGATTTGATTTGTCTTATTTTTTCGAATGAAAGACTTCAAAAAAAAAAATGTTAAAAAAAATTTTATTTGAAATTTTCTAAAGAAAGACTTCCAAAGAAGGGATTAAAGGAAAATAATTTTGGATTTTTTTTTAAAATTGGGGGCCGGAACCGATGAGGTTTGCTACATATCTCACATCCGATGAGAATCAGATCCGCATAGTTCTGCCAGTTTTGACATAACCGGGAAACATGATATTGACTTCTTCTTTTTTGAAATACATTTTCTTTTTCTCTTTTTTTCAAAAAATTTGGCAGAGTTTCGAGGCATTTTCAAATTCAGGGATTTTCAAAACAGGGTGAATTTTCTATTCTACCTCACTCTTGATTTTTCTGTTATTTTTTTCTTTAGCCAATCAACACACAAGTTGAAACAAACAAATGTACACGTAGCAGATAAGAGGCACCAGGATAGTCTTTCATTTCGGGTATAGCTGTCCTAGACGGACCCAACCCATGTGTTGAGTCCCCTATGTCAAATGCACGTGATACAAAAAATCATTCCTACTAAGGATTCGGCATGAGGTTTTGTTATTCTAGGTGTAAACCTGGGAATGTGTTCTAAACCTGGCTTATCCGAGCGGACAACTCAAGCCGAGGTGAGAGGGACGTACCGGGAACACGAAAGTCTACCTGGCCTAGTGGTTGATCTATCCGCGTTCTTATTTGGTACGACCTCTAACAGAAAAGCGGGCCACGCGAACGTGTGCACCATTTTTAGAAGACTCAGAAGGGAAGCGTAAGAAAGCAGTTTAAATACAGTTCAAATAATATCAAAGCAGTAAATGAGTGAAAATTAGCACATTAGGCCCACAAAATACAGTAATATCAACAATTAATAAATCCAAGTAAAATCATATTAACAAGATCGAATTCTTGAACCATGAACCAGAAGTTCTGGGTTCCAATCCCCAGCAGAATCGCCAGAGATGTCACACCTCTTTTTTTCCCGCAAGGGTGGGATAAGGGAGTTTTTCCAATTTAAGTGACATTAATTGAAATGGGATTAATTATTTTATTCAGAGTCGCCACTTGGGATAATTTATGGTGTCCCAAGTCATCGGTTTATTTTAAATCCCAAATAGAGAAAATTTGACTCCGTTAAAAGTCTACGAACCAGAAGCCCAGGTAAGGAATTTCTGTTAACCCGGGAGAAGATGTTAGGCACTCCCGAATTCCGTGCTTCTAGCACGGTCGCTTAATGATTCATACTTGGCTTAATTGTTTAATTACTCATTTTTAGGACATATGTATATTTCCTTTTACCGCTTTTAAGAAAGTATCATGAGACGAGTCACGCGTACGTGTACTCATCTTATTTAGTGCGCTAAAAATCATGTCACGCGTACGTGTGCATAATAAATAGCCCTTAATATTAAAATTATTTGGCCAAAGTCACGCGAACGTGTACCTTGGTTTAATTTTGAAAACCGACGCTCAAATCATGTCACGTGTACGTGTACACAATTTGTCACGCTTAATTACTTAAAAGGAACTACAAAGTCGCGTGAACGCGTACCTTGGTTTTATTTTGAAAATCGGCGCTTAAATCATGTCAGCGTACGCGTACATAATTTGTCACACTTAATTATTTAAGAAAAACTCCAAAGTCGCGCGAACGCGTACCTTGGTTTTATTTTGAAAATCGGCGCTTAAATCATGTCACGCGTACGTGTACACAATTGTTACGCTTAATATTTAAGAAAAACTTCAAAGTCGCGCGAACGCGTACTTAGGTCTTAATTCCTGAACCCATAATTATGTAGCGTGTATATCGAAAATCCTAAAGTTTACCTACATGTGTTAACGGATATAACATGCTCTTAGCGATTTTAAACAAATAAAGTAAAATAACTCACATGATAAATTTAATTTTTTTTTTCATCCTGGATGCCCAATCCCCACGTAAAAAACAGCGAGAACGCCAATAAAATTACTTAATTATGTTAATTACTTCTTTTTTAGTCAAAATTTCAACTCCGGAGCATGGAACATTTATCTTTAATGAAGCAATATGACAGGGAACTAAAACTCATTTCAACCACTAAAACCATCCAAATATGGATTAAGCTAAAGAGACACAAAAACAATAATGATAAGAACAAAAAAAACAAATACTACTAAGAAATCTTGAATAGAGAAACGAAATATTAACTCAAAAGATCAGCAAAACAGAACAAGATAGATCAACGAGATCACCAAAAGTATGAAATTAATCCAAAATAGTAAAAGAAAGGAAGAAATGAACCTCAAGTAAATCTGAAATTTGATTGTTTGACAATCTGAAAATGCTAAGCAGCGGAACGAACGGAGCCGCGAACAAGATCTAAACCGGAAAACCTCATCGGAAACCTCGTCGAACCCTAAACATACTGCCTCGCTACCTCCCTGTTTTGCTATGTCTATGCGTGCGTATATCTTTTTAGTTGAGAACAAAACAAAGCTCAAAATCAAAAACGGGTTTTGTGACGAGTCTTCTTCGGGGTGGACGACTGACTCCTAGGGGGTTGTTTGGAGCAGATTTTAGAGGGGAGGGTGTGGTGAAACTATTTTGGGTGGTTTTCCGGCTTGGACGCCGGTTGTTGTGAGGAGGAGTAAGGTCGACGGATGTGATGGGCGGCTGGTTTTTGTGGTGAGGAAGATGACTAGCCATTGGTGCACTGGTGGGTGGACGTTCGACGGCAGTCAGAAGGTGAAGATGGTGTGACGTGACTGCTTGTTATTTGGAGAGGAGGGAGTTGGGGTGGTGGTTGTCCGGTGTGAGAAATCGGTGGAGAGGTTTAAACTGGCGGCGGCGGTGGCGGATTAGGGCTGGCGGAGGCGGCAGTGTATTGGGTTCTCTTGTCTTAGGACTTTTGGTGTGTTCGAGAAGAAGGGTGGTGAAGGGTGTCGTGAGGAGGTGGCGTGCGGTGGAAATAGGGTGGTTGGTGAGAGGTGGGCAGCGGCTTTGGCTTGTGGGTCAAAAGAGGACGATGGGGTTGTCTTATAGGGTTTCGCCATTTTTTCTGGTGGTGTAAGAGGTGGTAGAGTCATGGTTTCCAGCGGGTTGAGTTAGGAGATGTGGTAAGGGTGGTTGACGGCGATGGAGGTTGGCGGCGGCTGTAGGGTGAGATGAAGAAGGGTCTTCTAGGGTTTTTTGGGTGTAAGAGGTTGTGAAGAAGAGATTGGGGGATTAGGGTGTGCTCTTGGTTCTCCTTAGGGTTCTAGGGTTAGTCTCTTTATTGAAAAACAATCTGATGCGTCAAGGTATTGGGCTTTAAAATTGGGCCATCTTTTTGGACCTCTTGAACTAAGACCAAACAAAACTAGCCTCAAATTTCATACTCTTTCTTCTAAAAATGATATCAAATTTATAATATAAAATATAAAACTAATTCTAATTAATTAAAATAAATAATATTATATTAACTATTTTGGTATTTTTCAAGATTATATAAAAATCAAAATAGTATGACTACAAAACATTAATGAAACTATTTTTGTAATTTTAGTTTTAGTGATAAAATACAGTAAAAACTAGTAAAAATAGCGATATTAGACCTAAAATAAATATTTGAACGCTCGTAAGTGTAAAATCTCGGGGAGGGTCAAATATTACATGTCTACAGCATGAACACCCATTTGGGCTTGAGAAAGCCAAATCGGGCTAAGTCACTCAAACTACCGAGAGGTATAGAGTGAGCATTTATGTGTGATGGTTATATCACGACCCCAATCATAACAAGCTTGTCCTAGATTCTTGATACCCATTAGATACTCACCTAGGCGGAAGTCACTTCCCTAGTGCCTTTTAACACTTGAAAACTTTCACAAAAAAGTATTGTACTTAGATTACTCTTAGCATTCAATAATATCAAACTTAGAATAGAATCAATCACAACAATGTTTAGAAGTGCAATTAGAAACAACACGCACATCTAGATTAGTTAGATACCCGACTCCAAACCAAACTAACTCCATGTGGAAATTGATCCCGACCTCATCGGGTAAAACTGCATCGACCACTCCTCGCTACTATATAGTGGTGTAGGGTTGGAACCGATCACTTTTTGGCACCGTTGTCGGGGAGTTAGACGGTTTTGGCTATCTATCTAACTAGTTGTGTGTCTTGTTTTTCTTTCCTTCTGTTTTACTAACTTTTGTGTGTCAATCGCTTTAGGTATCAAATGGCGCATAATGATCCTCTTGGAAATTTTCTTCCAGGGGAGGAGGTAGATGACAATGGTGAGGATGAGGTTAATCTAGTACTTCAAGCCCAAAGAAGAGGCCTCCATGCTAATGACAACATTCCGTAACCTCCCCCACCTCCTCCACGGGCAGCACACCGGGTGCTTCCCAATGAAGGTTACGCAAGTGCAATTTTCCAACCCCGGATCCGGGCGGGCAATTTCCAGATTACAAATGTCATGCTGACCCTCTTGGAGCAAAGAGGGTTCTTCACTGGCGCTCCCCATCAGAATGCATATAAACATCTAAAGAGTTTTGTAGACACCTGTTGGGGGAGAAAACAGATGAACGTGTCGGAGGATGCGCTGAGATTGAGACTTTTCCCATTTTCACTTAGAGGGAAATCTTTAGACTGGCTCGAGAGGCTACCCAACCATTCCATACACACGTGGGATGAGTTGGCATAAAAGTTTATAGCCAAGTTTTTCTCACCGGGTCATATGGCAGCATTGAGGGATGAGATCTTAGCCTTTAAACAGGAACTAATGGACCCCTTCATGAAATCTGGTAGAGATACCGGACAATGGTCAAGGAATGCAACAACAATGACATGACTGAAGCAATGATCCAGCAGACATTCTATAAGGGTATTAACAAGACCAATCAGTGCGTGGTGAGTGAGCTATCTAGGGGAAATTTTATGAAAATGCCTTATGCCAATGCTTGTAACATACTTGATGAGATGGCTGACACATCTCAGCTTGGAAAAGTCGGGCAAATGTTCCTCAGGGTGACCCTAATGTCATCCATCTTCACAAGGAACTTCATGATCACAGACAAGCCATAGCCGAGTTGACAACTACTATGAATCAGTTAGCAAAGTCCTAGCTCCAGCAAGTTCAGGGGACAAAGCAAGTAAACGCCATGGAAGGGGTGAATTTAATGGCCAACAAGAGGAGATAGCGTGGCCAACAAGTGCAAAATAATCAAGATCAATATGAGAAAAGTGGTAGTGGTTACAACCAAGACAATTGTTATGATGATCAAAGTGAGGAAGTTTTATATGCCAATAACTATCAAGGACAATGGAGCAATGCTACAAATCAACAATGGAGATCGCAAGGGAACAATCAAAACTGGGGCAACCAAGGCCAAGGGAATTGGAACAATGGCAACAACAATAATTCGAACAATTGGGGGAACAACAATAACAATTGGGGCTGCAATGGAAACAAAGGGGGTTGGAATAATAATAACAACAAAGGCAACCGGGGGTCGGGCTTTCAAAGACCCCCGATGTATCAACAACCCAACAATCAACCTCCATATCAGTCTCAAGGGCAAAGTTCTTCAAATAATGAGATAGGGCGGATAGAGAGTATGTTCAAACAAATGATGGAAAGGAATGCCGATTCCGATGCTCAAATAGCCTCCCACACTACTTCTATCTGAAGCTTGGAAGTACAAATGAGTCAAATTTCTCAAGCATTGAACACTCTCCCTAAGGGGGAACTACCAAGTGACACGGTAGTAAACCCGAAGGGTCGGAACAATACAGGCCATGCTATAGCGGTGACCACAAAGATCGGTAGAGATGGAGATGCTAGTACCTCCAATCAAAAGAAAGTTGTGAGTGATGATGTTGGGTTGCAAAATGATGATAATCCAATAATTGATGAGCAAGTGAATGATGAAGTGAGGATTGGTATTCATGACAACGAAGAGGAGATTCAAAATGATGTGAACCCGTCTAGGGAACACATGATAGACATACCGGAAGTGGTAGTGCCGAAAGCTAAGGCTCCTTTTCCAAGGCCTCCTCCATCTTATCCTCAAAGACTTGCAAAGCAAAATAATGAAAACCAATTCAAGAAGTTTATTGAGATGATGAAAAGCTTGTCAATCAATATGCCCTTGGTACAAGCTCTCGAGCAAATGCCGGAATATGCCAAGTTCATGAAGGACTTCGTGACTAAAAAGAGATCTATGAATTGTGAGACCATAAAAATGACTCATCAAGTGAGTGCCATTGTGCACTCGATGGCTCCAAAGCTTGAAGATCCCGAGGCCTTCACAATTCCATGCACCACTGGTAGTATTGATTTTGCAAAAGCCTTGTGTGATTTGGGAGCAAGTATTAATTTGATTCCATATTCCATATTCAAGACATTGGGTATTGGACAACTGAAGCTACTTCAATGAGATTGCAAATGGCGGATAGAACAATGAAGAGGCCGCTTGGTATTATTGATGATGTTCTTGTCCGAGTCGACAAGTTTATCTTGCCCGCTGTTTTTGTGATTCTCGACTACGAAGTCGACTATGAGGTGCCAATAATATTGGGGAGGCCTTTCCTAGCAACGGGGAAGGCATTGGTGGATGTGGAATCAGGGGAGCTCACCTTCCGGGTGGGCGATGAAAATGTTGTATTCCACGTATGCAAATCAATGAAGCAACCAAATAATAATGAAGTTTGCTCTTTTGTGGATCTTGTGACAGAGGTGATAGTTGATGACACGGTGCCATGATCAATGTAGAAGACCCTATGGAAGCTGTGTTGCTAAACAATGAGGGTGATGAAAGGAAAGGCTTGGTTGAATGTGCAAATGCCTTGCAAGGGATGTGATCCTACTCATATGGGCCCCGTAAACTTTCCTTAGACTTGGAGAACCGGAAGACTCCACCAACAAAGCCCTCAATCAAGGAGCCACCAACATTGGAGTTGAAGCCTCTACCTTCGCACCTCAGGTATGAATTCTTAGGCCCTTCTTCTACATTACCTGTTATTATTTTTCCTTGCTTAACCAAAGTGCAGGTAAAATCCACTCTTGCGGTACTTCAAAGAAGGAAAAAGTCAATTAGATGGACTTTGGTTGACATTCTGGGTATAATCCCGGCCTTTTGCATGCACAAAACTATACTAGAGGATGATTCCAAACCCTTCGTGGAACATCAAAGGAGGTTGAACGAGGCTATGCAAGAGGTCGTCAAGAAGGAAATTATCAGATGGCTTGATGCAGGGGTTGTGTATCCTATTTTGGATAGTGCACGGACTTCGCCCGTGCAATGTATGCCGAAGAAGGGGGGTATAATTGTAGTGACAAATGAGAAAAATGAGTTTATCCCCACTAGGACCATTACCAGATGGAAGGTATGCATGGATTATCGAAAGTTGAACAAAGTGACCCGCAAAGATCATTTTCCATTGCCCTTTCTTGATCAAATGTTGGATACACTTGCCGGGCGTGCCTACTATTATTTTTTGGATGGGTACTCAGGGTACAACCAGATTCTCATTGCCCCGAAAGACCAAGAGAAAACTACCTTCTCGTGTCCGTATGGAACATTTGCATTCTCACGGATGCCGTTTGGTTTGTGTAATGCACCGGCTACCTTTCAGCAGTGTATGATGGCAATATTTACGAACATGGTGGAGGACTTCCTTGAAGTGTTCGTGGATTATTTTAATGTTGTTGGGGACTCATTTGAAGAATGCTTGGAAAATCTTGACAAAGTGCTAGCCCAATGTGAAGTGACCAACCTAGTGCTCAATTGGGAAAATGCCACTTTATGGTCGAGGAGGGCATTGTCCTCGGCCATAAGATCGCAAAGAACGGAATTGAAGTGGACAAGGCAAAGATTGAAGTGATTTCAAAGCTACCTCCTCCTACTTCCGTCAAGGGAGTTAGGAGATTTCTTGGGCACACGGGGTTCTACCGAAGGTTCATCAAAGATTTCTCAAAAGTGGTGAACCCTTTGTGCGAGCTGCTAGAAAAGGATGCAATGTTTATGTTCAATGAAGAGTGCATGAAAGCTTTTGAGATTCTTAAGTATAAATTGACAACCACTCCCATCATTACCGCACCCAATTGTAGCTTACCATTTGAGCTCATGTGCTATGCTAGTGACGTTGTGGTAGGAGCGGCTTTGGGGCAAAGGATAAATAAGATATTTCATCTGATTTATTATGCAAGCAAAATGATGAATGATGCCAAAGTCAATTATACGGTGAATGAGAAAGAGTTGTTAGCCATTGTGTTCGCCATGGAAAAGTTCAGGCTATATCTCATGGGTGCCAAAGTGAGTGTGCACACTAATCATGCGGCACTCTGTTACTTGATGACCAAAAAGGACTCAAAGTCTAGGTTGATGAGATGGGTTCTTCTGCTTAAAGAATTTGACCTCAAGATCATTGATAGAAAAGGAAGTGAGAATTAGGTAGCGAATCATTTTTCCCGCTTAGAAGAGGAGGGGAGGCCCCAATATGGTCTCGAAATTAATGATTCGTTCCCGGATGAGAAACTCCTCTCCGTGTCTTTGAATGGTATGCCTTGGTTCGCTGATGTTGCTAATTTCCTTGTGACTGGTATTGTCCCGAGTGAGCTCTCTTCTAACCAAAGGAAGAAACTCAAACGGGAAAGCTTGGATTATTATTGGGACGAGCCATATTTGTTCAAGATTTTGCTATGACGGTATGATCTGTAGATGCGTCCCGGAGGAGGAGCAAATGAGTATTCTTGATGCTTGTCATTCCTCGCCCTACGGTGGTCATCATGGTGGGGCGAGAACTGCTTCAAAAGTTCTTAGATGTAGATTTTATTGGCCGACCCTATATAAAGATGCAAGTGAGCTTGTTAAGATATGTGATGAATGCCAAAGAGCTGGGGAAATTTCCAAGAAGGATGAAATGCCTCTCACCACTATTCTTGAAATTGACATTTTTGACGTATGGGGCATTGACTTCATGGGGACTTCTGTGAGTTCGTGTGGTAATACTTAAATTATAGTTGTTGTTGACTATGTTTCCAAGTGGGTTGAAGCCGTGGGTTTGCCCAACAACGAGGCACGGAGTGTGGTGGTGTTCTTAAAGAAAAATATATTCACAAGGTTTGGCACTCCTCGGGCAATCATCAGTGATGGGGGTACTCATTTCTGCAACAAGGCCTTCGACACTTTACTTTCAAAGTATGGTGTCAATCATAAGGTGTCAAGCCCTTATCACCCCCAGGCTAGTGGACAAGTTGAGGTATGCAACAGGGAGATAAAGAGCATATTATCAAAAACTGTCAATGCAAATCGGACGGATTGGTCAAGGAAACTTGACGATGCTTTGTGGGCTTATAGGACTGCGTACAAGACTCCAATCGATATGTCTCCGTACCGGTTGGTATTTGGGAAAGCATGCCATCTGCCAGTTGAATTAGAACATAAAGCCATGTGGGCGTTGAAGAGATTAAATCTTGAATGGGATGTAGCAGCCAAGCTCCGGGTGGAGCAATTCAATGAACTAGATGAATTCCGGTTTCATGCCTATTCCAGCTCGTCCTTGTATAAGGACAAGATGAAGTACTTACATGACAAATATGCTCGAAACATGGAATTCGGGGAGGGTGAATTGGTTGTTCTCTTCAACTCCCAGTTACGACTGTTTCCGGGAAAGCTCAAGTTAAAATGGTGTGGCCCTTTTGAAGTAGTGCATGTAACTCCCTTTGGTGCTCTTGATTTGAAAAACAAAAATGGTGAAATCTTCAGAGTTAATGGGCACCGAGTGAAGCACTACCTTGTCAAGTTTGATGATAGTCATATGGTGGCTTTGATCAATTTCCAATGATGATGGTATTCGTGTCGCGGCATTAAATCAGGCGCTTCTTGGGAGGAAACTCATATGTTTTTCTTTCTTTTTAATTTTCTTCTTAGATTAGGCTTTGTTTTGAACTAACTGGTTGTGAATTTTGTGTAGGAATTATTTGTGCAGTGCAGGACTTTGGCTGGAAAAATTTGCCTAAGTGTGGGGAATTCCACGGTCCGCGACAGTATTTCGCGGGGGCACAAATTCTCAACGGACGTGAACTTGAAAAGCCCAAATATCAACATGAAGTTGTATTCGCGTCCGCGTTCGTAATTTCGTGATCCGCGTTTATCTTTCGCGGCAGCGGCCATTTTTCCGCTCCTAGTGCCCTTGAAATTGAAGCAACCATTCAAAGAGGTAAAAGCGCGGACCAAAGTGGAATTAAGCGGACCGCGCTCAGGTAAGTCGGTGGCTCCCCATTATTTTGGTATAAATAGAAAGTCCTTAGGGCTTTACCCTTTTCGACCATCGAACTCTCAGCACAATTAGAGCATTGTTCATCCTCCTCTTCTTTGAACTTCAATCTCATCTCATTAATCAAGAGTCAATTTTCTACTACAAATCCACATCTGGTATGCTCAAATCTTTGCATTAATTTCATCTTTTGATTTTCTTTACTTTTAGTTTTACTTTTTCCTTTTTAGGGTTTAATACATGCCACTATTTCAAAATGATGCTTAATTGATGCTAAAATTTCATGTGGGTAATATTTAATGCCTAGTGGGGGATAGGGTTATTAACTATTCATGCTAATTGAACCAATTTTTGCACTTAGTGAAAACCCTAGGTTTAAATTTCTCATCAGTGCCCGTTGTGGTTGAACTTTGCTGTACGCGTTCATGCTTTTGTAAGAGCTGAGTTTAGTTATAAGTTCACGGCCGCGCTGATTTTTACGTGGTCCGCGTTTGAACTCACGCGGCCGCGTCCCAAAATTAGTGGTCCACGCTCATAAGTTTTAGAGAGTTTAGTAATTGGTTCCGCGATCGCGTTCACTTTTACGCGGTCCATGTTTTTTCTTTCACCGCCGCTCCCATTATTTCGCGGTCAGCGGAAGACCATGTTCAGAGAGTTGGTAGTCTGATCCCAACCTCTTCGTGGCCGCGTTCATTTTTACGCGGTCCACGATGGACCTTCCACGGCCGCACCTATTTTTCTGCGGTCCGCGGTGCACTATCTTGGGCAGCACTATTGCATTTCAACTGCATTTCTTTAATGATACATTGGACCACAATGTTAATGATCTTTCACTAATTGTGTATGCAGATAATGGTGCGATCTCGTGGTGGTCCTGAAAAATCACAAGGGAGGGGAGAATCCTCCCGAGGCCGGGGTAGAGGGAAACATACTGCACCCTCAGCACCTCAGAGGGTCATTGGTAAGAAGCAAACCCTCAGAACCTCAAGTGAGTATATCTCATCCCGGGAGATTTCTGAAGGGAAAATTGCACAACCTCAACAAGAAGCCCAATCACAACCCTACCGCCTTGTCAATGAATTTACCTCCTTGTCTGAGTCGTCTGATGGATCAGAAGGAGGTAGTGAGACTTCAGCACCATCTTCTCTGCCTGCTGCAACTCCGGCCTCAATAACAGTTGCTCCTATCAATCTAGATGATGAAGATGTCCTGAATGATGGGAGAGGAGGTGATACCCAGGTGGGGGGCTGATTAGATCAAGAAAGCCTACAGTGTGGCAAGATAGGTTCGTCAATGAAAAAGCCTACCATAAATCCCGGGAACGGTGGCCACAAAGGCCGCTCACCCTCGTGCGACAATTCATTGAAAGAGATCTTCTCCCCACAATCCTAATGTGAAGAAACAATTTGATGAAAGAGGGGGTGGAAATTCTTCCTAGAAAGTTGTCAGAGGCAAATGAGTACCTCGTCTCTATGCCAATGTTGCCCACATCAAAAAGGGCACCTATGTGACTAAGGTAGGAAACCAGAAGATCCGAGTTGATGGCAAGACACTGAACATATATGCCGGGTTCGATGATGTAGACTAATCCCTATACTTAGAGAAGGTGGAATTAGATGAGGCAGTTTGTCCATGGCTTGCAGAGGTGATAGCCATCCCAGGGACAACACCGGCTTGGCTTACATTTGGGGTCCAAATTGCCAGAAACACCCTACCCATTGAAGCCAAACGGTGGTGCACCTTCGTCTGCAACCGACTTGATCTGTGCCAGCATGACAGTGATATCCCAGTCTCCCGGACAATCCTCGTAGATTCTATCATGGCGGGGTGTTGATATCCAATTTTTTCCTCAAAATATTTTAAAATTGCATATATAGCTTCAAAAATCATGTCAATTGATAATTTTCCTATATTCTTATTGATTTATCCAGCATTTTATTTCCAGTAAATGGTTATAAAATTGCATCACAACTAATTTCAAAAGCATTTCTTTGTTTTATTAATTATTCAGGGTCCTACTAAGACCAAATCATCTCACAATTAGCTAAACTGGCACCTTTTGGCTATAATTGCAATAGCTTTGTAATTATAGCCCAATCATATAATTTATACTATTTTTTATCCAGAAATTAGTCATTTGTATTTTTAAAATACTAAGTAATATTTTAATTATTTTCTACTCTTGAAATTCATTTTTTATGATTAACAGCTATTTTTATAAATTGTTTAATTAATTCTCCATTGGGTATTTAACAGATAGCCACTTTCATTGCAATTATAGCCTAATTTCATCTGACCCTAACCCAATTAAAAATGACCCAAAACACACCAGGCCCAATACCTTATCCACCTGACCCAATACCTGATTTAATCCTGGTCGTTGATCAATTTTGATCAACGGTCCATATCTCCTCATTCCTTAATTAACCTTAAAGGCTACACCTTCCCCCTCTCATTTCCCTCTCATTCTCACCGCCGTTACATCTCTTATCTCTCTCACCCCTCTCACTTCCCTCTGCTAGAACCTAATGGTTCTCACTGGCAGTCGACTTGCCGGCAACTATGGTGGTCTCACCACTCTCCCAGCATCATGGCTCTCCTTCCTACGTCGCTATTGCTACCTTGAAGTCTTCAAGGGAACCAAAAGGCGGTTCACTCACCTCCCAGGGGTTTTCATGTCATTCTCAGGCCGTTCATGGTCGTCCGAGTAAGACTCTACCATCTCCGGCTAGAACATGTGGCTTCTAGGTCGGTTCTCTTTCTCTTTGGGTTAGCCCTATGAAACCCTAACTATCAACTCTTGATTTTCTTAGATCTGTGATAGATCTGGGCATATTATGAGTTATTTTATTGTTTCCTTAAAAGATTTTCCGATTTTTTTTCAAGATGACTCTTCATCTTCAAATTAGGGTTCTTAACCCCTTCTCAAAAACGGGTTTCCTTCTGATTTTTAGTGTTATTCTATGGTTTTCATCACGTTTAAATGTTTATCTAAGTTTCTCTCTTTTTATCTGAGTTATTATGATTAAAGCCCTAAGTTTCTTGGTTTAATCTGTGATTCTGAGTCCGTCTTTGAGTATATGCCCGATTAACCTGCATATGTGTTTGTTTATCATGAACATTTTGTGCTCTGTGATATTACTCTATTTCGTTTATTAGGGTTTCCGCTCTTTGTGTCTATTCTGTTAATTCCTTCAAAGCACTTACTATGCGTTCTATGTGAACCTCTGATTTTGTGATTTTTACCCTATGTTTGCTTGTTAGGATTTCTGACTTAGGTTATTCCTGCCTATTATGTGTTTATTCCCCAAAATTTGTGGTGATTTCCTCTAATTGGTACTATTTCCTAGTTGAATCCCCTATTCTAAGTGATTTTAACTTTGCTATGATAATTAGGGTTGCTGATTTTACCCTATACTGTGATTTGCCTCGTTTATCTGCATCAATTTGTGTTATTTCCTCTCATCAGTACCTTCTCTTAATTTGAATCCCTGATTTATGTGATTCTGTACCCTATCCTTGTTTATGTTATGTTTGCTTCGTTCAGATTGTGATATTTTCCTTTGGTCAGTGTTACCTTTAAATGGAATCCCTGATCCCCTCGTGATTGGTACACTCTACTGATTTCAACCTCTAAATATTCTCTTGCCTTGTTTTGTGGTTGATTATGTTGTCAACTCGATTCTTAGACATTTTCCTTAATTAGAACTTGTCGAACCTAGCCTCTATTGCATGCTCTGTACTATGCTTATTTCATTATGTGTCATGTTCAGTCTTACATGGTTCCATTTCTTATTTGCCACTGTCTATTACCGTTTGAGTCTAGTTCCTTGATTAAAGGAAGTGCTTATGTTGATTTGATTCTAATTGGTACATATTTCTATAATTATTACT
This sequence comes from Nicotiana undulata, assembly GCA_005239495.1. Lineage (NCBI taxonomy): Eukaryota > Viridiplantae > Streptophyta > Magnoliopsida > Solanales > Solanaceae > Nicotiana > Nicotiana undulata. The sequence goes on along the minus strand of ML261435.1, from coordinate 62,212 downwards.
AACTATGATTCTTGCCTTATTCTCTACTTAGTCTTAAAACTATAAATACCATGCTCTTTCATTAGCACACACACGAACAGATTGTTCAAAACTCTCTCTCTTATACAAAAATTCTCTCATGCTCTCTTTACTTTGGTTATTATAATCTTTGGTTCTTCACTTTATGTTTGCTCTCTTCTACACTGGTATGTCTTGATTTCAGTTTAAGTCCCAAACACAATATGTTTCTTTTGCTATTTCAATTCATCCTATTTCTAGTATGTTTTTACTTATGATTTTGTTGTGAAGTGTGCACTTGACTTGTTTGCATTATTTCTCACTTAGCATATTATGTACTCCCCTCCCACAGACTCAGCATGCTTATGTGATGATATCCCCCCTTTTAGCATATCTCAATATGGTTCTGCTTTACCGATATTTCTCTGATTGCTGACATGAACCTTCTGTGGCAAAACAATTTGCACTTTATGTTACTTAGTTCTGTGTACATGATGTACCGTATTCCCTTGAAACCTTTTAGGATTTCCCTAATTATTCACCTACTATGTGCTTACCCTTTGTATGCTCTATACCTGTCCCCAATTCTCATTACCGCTACTTGTGGTTGTTGAACTTGTCTTGAGTCTTTGTTCTATGTATGATGTTGAACCTGTTTTTGATCATGAGATTGGTTTGTTGTTTTGATTGCCCTTCTCTTTTCAAAATGTCTCATTGAATGAACTCCTTTTGTTGTTTTTACCAAATCATTTCAAACTAATCTCTCTTCAAACTGTTTTCTTACTCAATCTTTTCAAAATTATGTCAAGCACTCTCACTCTACTCTTAGACATCTAAGTTCTGCCCCTCTAATGTGTGACTGCTTAGGGATCCATATGAGATCCCTCTGAACTCTGATACACTAGAGTTGGCTCTTCCACACTGCACTTACTCACCCATGGTTATGAAATCTGGGTGTGAGCACTGCCCAGGATCCCTTGAGGTCCTTAGGGAACTCTGACACACCCGGATTATGTGAAAGGCTGTGAAATACCATCTGGCATTGGAAAATCTGGAAATCTGGGCCTATTGGTAGGCTCCCTATAGTGTAACTTCTTATTTTTCTTATCTATTTATGTAATTCATTCAATATTGGTTTGTAATAATTTATTGTAAACGAATATTGGGGATGGATAGTGAAAAGGGGCAGGGGTAGATACATAGGTTATCTATATCAAGGGTATAAACCCCCTTTTAGCATATCTCAATATGGTTCTGCTTTACCGATATTTCTCTGATTGCGGACATGAACCTTCTATGGCAAAACAATTTGCACTTTATGTTACTTAGTTTTGTGTACATGATGTACTGTAATCCCTTGAAACCTTTTAGGATTTCCCTAATTATTCACCTACTATGTGCTTACCCTTTGTATGCTCTATACTTGTCCCCAATTCTCATTACCGCTGCTTGTGGTTGTTGAACTTGTCTTGAGTTATTGTTTCTATGTATGATGTTGAACCTGTTTTTGATCCTGAGATTGGTTTGTTGTTTTGATTGCCCTTCTCTTTTCAAAATGTCTCATTAAATGAACTCCTTTTGTTGTTTTTACCAAATCATTTCAAACTAATCTCTCTTCAAACTGTTTTCTTACTCAATCTTTTCAAAATTATGTCAAGCACTCTCACTCTACTCTTAGACATCTAAGTTCTGCCCCTCTAATGTGTGACTGCTTAGGGATCCATATGAGATCCCTCTGAACTCTGATACACTAGAGTTGGCTCTTCCACACTGCACTTACTCACCCATGGTTATGAAATCTGGGTGTGAGCACTGCCCAGGATCCCTTGAGGTCCTTAGGGAACTCTGACACACCCGGATTATGTGAAAGGCTATGAAATACCATCTGGCATTGGAAACTCTGGAAATCTGGGCCTATTGGTAGGCTCCCTATAGTGTAACTTCTTATTTTTCTTATCTATTTATGTAATTCATTCAATATTGGTTTGTAATAATTTATTGTAAACGAATATTGGGGATGAATAGTGAAAAGGGGCGCGGGTAGACACATAGGTTATCTATATCAAGGGTATAAACCATGCTTTTAGGTTTACATTTTCCTCTATGCGTACTAGAATCCATGTTTAGGACCAATCCATGTCAAGCACATCATGCATTAGATACCATGATTTAGGTTTTATGTATACTGTTTCCAGCATCTCATATGGTACGCTTACTATCACCTAGAAATCCTGTCTCTAGGATAAATGATAACATTAATGTAAACTGCTACTCATGCATATAATGTCTAATAAAGATGTAACTTCCCATGCATTTAGAGATCCTGCTTTAGGAATTCTGCATATGCATCATTCTGCATCTCTTATGTGCACTTAAAAATCCTGCTTAGGAATTCTGCATATGCATCATTCTGCATCTCCTATGTGCATTAGACACCATTTTTAGGATCTCGCTTATACTCGCTTAGTTACACCTAGCTTAGCTATTGATACATGAAAAGGATATAAACAGTCTCACCCTGTTCTTTTAACAAACTGGACATGACCATGTATCCCTTAACACCTAGAACAACATGTGTATGTAACATAATCTATAACAATTTTTCTCTAATAATCCTGGTAACAATCGCGCATTATCCCACACCTAGGCAAGCCTTAGGTATTATAAAATTAAACTGCCTCTCTTTGTGTTTGCTGCTTAATGTTTAACATGTTTAAAATCAGTAGGCAAACTGATTAGGGCTCTACTTCTGAATTCATGAAACTAAGTATGCGTACCGCTTATGTCCTGATACTCACCTAGACATCATGTCTTAGGATCCTGCTTAATAATACTGCTTTTATTTGTGTTTGAGTCGTGTTGTTTACATGCATTATCTGCGGAGGTAAACTTGAGCCTCTTATTTGCTCCTTCCTGCTTTATTTGCTGCAGTCCTATGTGTTATTGCTTGTCGCCTTAGTCATTTCTCCTTTAAACCATAGGGGTCTGTCTAGAACTGCCTATAGGTAGAGGTCCTAAATTCCTCCGGGACCATTAAGAAGGGACGGGTAACAGCACGCAATAGAGGTCGTTAATTAAAATTCGCTTAAATAACCGCTAAGGGTCGGGAAAGGATAGATATGGATATGATGACCGGTGCGCTAATGCCACATGTAGCCCCTCTTCTGAGGAGTGATTACCGGGCATTGTACCAATGTGATCCTATAGGATAAATAACCTAGGACTCCCCCCCCCCCATCCTTTACATATGTGTCTAGACTATAAATATTTCAAAATACCCTTATATGCATACCTAGGCTTTAACCCTTTTAAATGTGCTTTCACATGTGTGCTTAGACTAGGAACTCTTTCAAAACCCCACTTGTTTAAACTTTAATTGCTTATCTGCTACTTGCCTAAAATCACAAAGTTGTTTGGCCGGGAACCACAGTTGTGGACTCTAAGGGGTGCCTAACACCTTCCCCTTGGAGTAATTTCAATCCCTTACCCTATATCTGGTTATTCAAATCCGTGTTTGTAAATGACCCTTAGTACGTAGGTGCCCTAACGCACCTTAATTCATTAGGTGGAGACTCTCCGATTCCTTGCATACTCCTTTCCCAAAAGGAAACGAGTTGTCCCAATAATGTCAAGAACCCTGACCAATCCGAAAAGAGAAGTTAAAAAGGGGGCGCGACGTGGGGTACACGATAAATGTGGGAAACCTTATGGCCAAAAACATCACCAAAGCTATCGGGAAGGAATAAAGATCATACCCCTACCCCAATTTCCTCACCATGTATTTAGAGGACCAATAGGTAGAAGGGAGGGACTTTGACAAAAATGTGAAGCCAAAAATGCCCTTCTCTTGGTACAACCTTCAGGGGGTAGACAACTCCAAATCCAAAGGTAAAGCCACTACCTCCACTAGCCAGTCTGAAGAGCCAAGGGTAGTGGCCACTGGGTCTGAGCCTTTGACAGTTGAAGGTTCTTCTGCTGCTATGCCACTTCCACCATCCGGGCCATCTGTCTCTGCCCATTATCTATGCCTTTCTCCTCAGCTTACCCTCAGACTGCATTGCGGGTTAATCAGACTCTATCCAACAACTGGATGCAGGTAGCTACATCAAAGCTATTTGCCTTATCCAGTGCAGTCGCAGCGCATGTAGCTCCAGCACAACTTCATATGCCTCCATTAGTGGAGGATTCATTCAAGAAGCTTCTAGCCAAACAAAAGAAGCTCTTGGACAACCAAAAGAAAATCCAAGAGACATTGGATACTCATGCCAAGGTGATCAAGGAGCTGGGCAAACAGGTCAAGAAGATGAAGAAGACTCAAGCTTCAAAGGAGTCGGTGGAGAAGCTGAAGAAAGAGGTGGGGAAGTTCACTTTTATCGGTGACATCCCACTGGACCTGCTTATGGAGGAGACTGCCCCTGCAGCACATACATCAGAACAAGAGGCTGGCAGAGAGCCCAAGAGGGGATTTATGTTGCCCCAGTCTGAGGACCTGGAGATACAGTTAGAGGACCCAGAGGGAGCTGATGAGTCTATGCAGCCTGAGGACCCTACCAGTGTGTCTGACCCCATGCAGACAGAGACCACATAGGGAGTTTTCTTTACTCTCTATCCCTTCCTTGATCTTATTTTTGCTTTTAGCATTGAGGACAATGCTAACTTTTATTTGGGAGGGGGGGGGGTCTTATTTTGAGTTGATGACTGGCATGTAATAATTATGATACTATTTGTTTCTTTATTTTTGCTTATCGTCATTTTCACTTTCATTATTTTTCACTTTTGGTATGTATATAACTTTACCATTCCATGTATATATTCATTCTCATTTTGTATATATTCGTTTCTCTCCCATATTGTATATATTCATTTTACCTTATGTAGTTTACTTTATAGCTTCTTTTGTAATTTTCCTTAATAGCTTAGCTTCCTATTTCCTTTAGTAGTTTCTTTTTGAGTTTGTAGCTTCTTTTTACATTTTTGCGTGATCAATAAGCCTTTAGTTTTCTTAATGCCACGGTTCTTTCCAAAGGTGGATGTTGTGTGAACGGGGTGGCTCTTCCCAACAATGGATGGCGTGACAACCTTCTTAAGGGATTGAGTCTGTTTTTCTTTCTGTTTTGATATATAGTAGTAATGAATAAAAGTGGCTCAAGTAGGCTTCACTTGGTAGTAACACATTTACCTTCGACCTCATGGTTAGAGACAAGTTGATGACAAAGAATAGCTCTAGTTGTAACCTTTAGACTCTTGAGTTGACTAAAACTATCATCAAGTGGTTACTGTGAGCCATCTGTGATCTTTAATCTTAGCTAGGGTTGTTGTGGTCCCTCGACTCTGTTCTCTTTAACAATCCAATAGCTTGAGAGGTGAGGTATTGAATTGCAAGTCCAAGTCCCGTGCCAACAAGTCTAGAACTTGCCTTGAATGTTTTTCTAGGCGAAATTCTAAGTGTAGCTTGACTTGAGAAGTGATTGTAGGCTCTCCTTGATCCCATTTGAAAATTTGAAAGCTTACATAGCCTACCAATATGATATCCTTAGTCAACCCCTTTGAGACTAAGCCTTTTTCATTCAATAACCACATTACAAGCCTTTATCCGTTTTATAATGACCCTCTCTTGGCACCCGATCTTTCCTTAGCATTCATGATGAGGAAGAGGCAAAAACATAAGTTTGGGGGGAGAGACGAGGAAGTTCAAAGGATGAATGGTTCAAAGAACAAAAGGAATTGATGAAAAGGAGAGGCAAAGAAAAGGATGAAAAGCCAAAAAGAAGCATGTCAAAAAGAAAGTAAAGGTTGAAAGGATTCAAGAAAACAATGTTGAAAAGGCATGGAATGATGAGAAAAGGAGAAAAAAGGATTGTCATGAGAAGAAAGAGTGACAATGTGTCTCTCTAGTTCCCCTAATAAAGAAGAAAATGACTCATAGAGTCAAGAAAGTATGAGCCGAAATGAGAAAATGGAGTGCTTAAGGAAAGATGATACCATCATAGTTCATTATGTCCTACCTTGATCCAAAAAGCTTTCATTACATCCCGCTAAAGCCCTATATGATTTCAAGTTGAGTGAGCTTATATTAGTGGTGATTTACATGAGGGGCAAGCTTATGGTACTTAGAGTCGGACTTGTGACATTCTTTTGAGAGTGATGAGCGCACTTCTTTACAATCTCTGTTTTGAGTGTCACGTTCTATAAGGTTAGATTAGCTCATGGAGAGTAGAGGAGGAGGAGTCTAGGATCCACAATGACCTACGTGAGAGAGCGAGCTTCCTTGATGAATTGAGTCGACTCTTGATGCTTTTATGTCACATTAGAACTATGGAACTCAAAAGATTATAACATGATGTTGTTAATAATGCATTTGTGTTGAGGGTAATTGTTAGTCCCAATTGATGCTTGATGAAGTTACCTTAGGTCAGCTGAAATTTTCCTTTCTTTTTCTTGTGGAGGTGGGAATTACCTTGTTTGCTTTAGGACAAGCAAAAGCTTAAGTTTGGGAGAGTTGATAAGTAGGGATTTTAGCCTATTATTTGCTCTCTTTTACTTAGGTTTTGAGTTAAAAATGTGTAAATGTATTCCCGAAAACTAACTTAATGTGCTTGTTTGCAAGGTTTGTTCAAAATGAGGCAAAGACTCCATAATCAACTCATGAAGAGTCAAACTTGCACAAATCCAAGGCTGGGAACAAGAGTGATGAGAGCGGCAGAAAAGCACGGTCGCGTAAGGACCAACTCTGAGGCGACAAAAAATACGTCGCCCCCGAAAGTGAGATTTGGAGAGGCTGTTTTGAGCACAAGAATCAACGTTGACCGTGATGAAAAAGCGCGGCCGCGAAATCTCTAGTGCGAACGCGATGGGAATTCCGCTAAGAGCGTGTTTCAGGGTTTTAGAGACTTTACAACTTGGGCTCAAACGAAGAATGCGGTCCGCGTCCAAATTACGCAGCCGCGAAGGAAGCTTCTACGGACGCGATAAATATTACGCAGTCCGCAAAACTAAGCCCAACCCAAGCCCAGAATTGAAGAAACGCTGACCGCGCTCACTATTACGCGGTCTTGAAAGCCCAAGCACGGGACACGGACAGAATTACGCGTCCGCGAAACCTTAGGGGCATTTTCGTCCGGAAATTTCAGCTTAGTATAAATCGACTTTTTTGACAATTTTAGGTTAAGTTTTGTTTTGACCCTTTTTGGGCAATTTTGTAGTAGATTTCTCTTGAAACTTTAGATTTTCATCTTTCAATTTAATATTATGGATTATATTTCATCTTTATCTTTCATTTCTGCTATTATTATGAGTAGTTAGACCCCATAGCTAGGGTTGTGGCCCAACCTTAATGTGGGTATTTAATGGGTCTTGAATTTTAGGGCTTAATTGTTTATGGGTTAGTGGTATTTATCCTAATTAATGCTTTAATTGTAGAATTAGTGGTTGTAAACACTGATTTGTGCCTTTATGACTTAGGCTCTTCTTGAGAAAGAGGGTCTAAGTCTAGGAGAATTAGGCTAGCAAGGAATTGGGGTGAACTCAAAAGATTGATAGCCCCAGTTAAAGGGTTAAACCTAGAGATAGTAATACCCGACGTGAGCCAATTTCACTTGTGTTGCATGAACACCCATTTGGGCTTGAGAAAGGCAAATCGGGCTAAGTCACTCAAACTACTGAGAGGTATAGAGTGAGCATTTATGTGTGATGGTTATATCACGACCCCAATCATAACAAGCTTGTCCTAGATTCTTGATACCCATTAGATACTCACCTAGGCGGAAGTCACTTCCCTAGTGCCTTTTAACACTTGAAAACTTTCACAAAAAAATATTGTACTTAGATTATCTTAGCATTCAATAGTATCAAATTTAGAATAGAATCAATCACAACAATGTTTAGAAATGCAATTAGAAACAACACGCACATCAAGATTAGTTAGATACCCGAATCCAAACCAAATTAACTCCCTATGGAAATCGATCCCGACCTCATCGGGTAAAACTGCATCGACCACTCCTCGCTACTATATAGTGGTGTAGGGTTGGAACCGATCAGTATGCTACGAAACTCAAGCACAACTACAGTGCGATAAATGACTTGTATCTTGAAATCCACCCTGCTACAACACCACAAATTACACGGGGGTCTCAACACGAGTGTGAATAACCAAACCACCTCACAACCCACCTGTCATAATATAGATTCAACCGGATAGCTGACGACACCAATAACATCCAAGGACCGAAGATTCCTCCGTAAATAATGATGTGCTGAAATGAACACACTCGGCCTAATATAGAGCCCACATTCACATTTAGATCCACTCGCAGACCTCAAGCTGATTCTGACCGTACCACACTGGGCTAATAACCTTTCAAAGGCCCACACTAACCCCTTTCTCCCATGACACACAAGAACAACCATCAATTCGGCACAAACATCCACAGTCTGCAACCAATTGAATAAAGAGCCTTCCAGGCCTAAACTCTCACATTAATGATAGTACCATAATCTCCATACTTGGTCTCAATCCTTCACGAAGCCTCTGACACATGACACCGATCTCAGGTGACGCTGAAGACAATACCCGCTCACTTTAATCATCTAAATCACTTTTCCCTGCTCGTCCGAGCTGGTGACATTCTTGTCAATACCAAACTGCAACCTTGATCCTCAACTTCCAAATCCCATGCTACTCGATGCACTTAATCATGCCAATGCGCAAGAGTACAAGAATTGCCTCATAACTCTTGAACCACTAATTGGGTAAACACTTCATCATATAAAAATATTTTAATCAACTCATTTCAAGAGAACCATGGCAACACGTGACTGAATTCTCATATCCGCGGAAAATACCGCCCTCAAGTAGTGGTCTGAACCACCATAACTCTTCCCGGATCCATCTACACATAACATGCCATAATACTCAAATGGCTTCAAATAAAATCAATTACGGCGACCGTAAAGCCTCGCACGTACCGCCACAAAGCACACGTGGAACTCAACACGCTGAAGGGACTGATCATGGCCACTATCATGCCAATCCAACCATTGCCCACCGATCCGACTTCTTCTAACTTACTCGAGACTTGTCTTAGGAATAATAATAGCTTTATTCAAAACATCGTGAACCCAAATCCTCACTCATCCTCAGTGACCTTATAACGCGAGACCATGTTGTCTCAATTCCCACGAATCATCTCACACCCTCCAAATGCTACACTGCAAACCGAAGATAACATAAAACACTCTAAGCCCTCTTTTCATAATCCGCAACAAAAGCTCGATTCTTAACCATACTATGGGCTTGAAATCCTTAGGCACCACATTTTAACTTTTGAATTCACTAGGTCCGTTGCTGAGAGTCACCCACTCTGGCTTGGTCCCGAATATAATCAACTCCAAGGCTCTACTAGCACATGAACAAATAAGGCCCAATATCGATCCGTTCGCCACCTGGAATCCACCTGAGGCCCCCAAGACCTCGTCCAGTCACACCAACCATTTCCAAAACATGACACGGACTTGCTCGAGGCCTTAAATCACATCAAACAATGTCGAATTCACAAATCACACCCCACTTCCGGACGCGCTCCCAATACCAAAATTTCCATACTGAGCTATTTCCAGACTCGGAATCCCAAATGGACATTGATAACACTAAAATGCACTGCAAACCCCTATTTATGAAATTCTTCCCAAAACGCTAACTTCCATAATAGGCGCCGAAATGTTGCCGGGCCATCCAAAACCCAAGTCTGAAATCATCATACAAACATGTTGGAACCTCCAGATCCCGATTCCGAGGTCGTTTACTCAAAAATTATAACTTAACCAATTCTTCCAACTTAAAGCTTCCGAAATCAAAATTCTCTTTCCAAATAAACTCTGAACTTCCCGAAATTCAATTACGACCACGCGTGCAAGTAATAATACCTTAAGTGAATCTACTCATGGCCTCAAACTGCTGAATGACGCGCTCGAGCTCAAAACGATCGGTTGGGTCGTTACAAAACATGGAAAAATTATATTACTTATTTAAAGTCCTAAATACGTTACCTTTTAAATATTAGGCATAAAAGTAGCATGATCTATTAATTACTTTAATTTCGTTAAAACACACACGTTAGCTTACATTTTTTTTCTTCATAGAATCTGCCTCCACTAAAAGTAATATGAAAGAATTATAAGTATGTTATATATAGAGCTTAAAAAAGGAAAGAATTTATGTATGGTAAAATACTAATTGATTTAAGTTCTTAAAATTTAGAACTTCTTACCTACCTCAAATAAGGAAACATTTAATAATCAAAATTTTAGTCTATTTTAAAGTTCTAAATATTAGGGAATTAATAAAATGACTATTTTATCCAACGTGAAATCTATTTTTGAAGGGTAAAAAGGCGAACACCATTTCGCTAAGAGGTTTCATATTTTTAATATAGTATAGATATAGATAAATAGATAGATGAATATAAATATTTATAGTGAAATAAAATATAAACTTGCTAAAAAGAAAATAAGTTCGGGTCCAAAGTTATTGGTAAAAATTGCCCCGGGCGCCCTATTTGGTCGCTCCCATTTAACCCATACCCACTATTTAAATTTTTTTAACTTGTACCCACTTTTTAAACAACTTCAGGCCTCTTTCTCCTTCTTCTTCTCCTCCTCCTCCTTCTTCGCCTCCTCCTCCTTCTCCTTCTTCTTCTTCTTCTTCTTCTTCTTCTTCTTCTTCTTATGTGATAATGATTTTATATGGTGGTTGTGAATATATTTTAATGTAGTTTATGTTGTTTTACAATAGTGAGCTGTTATGACGCTTTATTTTTACTATTGCTTATGGTTTCTTCTTTTTATTTTTCTTAATTGCAAAATGAGTTCATTAGATTTATTGTTGTTTTGACAAATTGATGATTGAGGTTGTTCCTGATGATATTTGGAGGTACTGTTTCAAATTTGAGCTCATTTGGAGTAGATTTAGGCATTAAATCGTATATTGGATTGTTATAATTCGAAGAATAAATTTCTGTTTCTGGGCAATTTTCACTTCATACTTATTGGCCTTAAGTGAATGAAAACCTTTGTTGCACTTCAGACTTTTTGACCTTAAGTGTAGCAAAATGTTTGTTGCAATTCAGACCTTTTGGCCTTAAGTGCATCTGAAGTACAATTTTTCACTTCAAACATATTGGCCTTAAGTGTAGCAAAACGTTTGTTGCAATTCAGACCTTTTGGCGTTAAGTGCATCTGAAGTACAATTTTTCACTTCATACTTATTAGCCTTGAGTAAATGAAAATGTTTGTTGCACTTCAAACTTTTTGGCCTTAAGTGCATCTGAAGTGCAATTTTTTCACTTCAGACATATTGGCCTTAAGTGCATCTGTAGTGCAATTTTTCACTTCAGACTTAGTACCCTTAAGTGGATGAAACCATTGGTTGCACTTTAGACCTATTTGGCCTTAAGTGCATTTAAAGTGTATTTCTTTCACTTCAGGAATTTTCTCTTTTAACTTCAGACTCGACAAGCTGAAGCTGATCGTAAAGTGGGTATGCTAACAAACTTTTTTGCAAAGTGGGTATAGGTTCAACTGTGACCCCAAAACCCTAGATGCAAAATCCCCAAGTTATCGCCGAATGAAAAATTTAATGGACTACACATTGGTCCTTAGCACACTAGCCTTGTCATCTGAAAATTAGACTACGTCATACCCTTGTCATGACAAGTTTTAACAGTAAAAATAGCACACGCTAGCCAGTTTTCGGACTGGTCATTCAAAAATAGCCAGCGTTTCCCAAGTCATCGAAAAATAGCCACTATTTTGCTGCAATAGAGACTGGTCCAACATAATATACTGGAGCTCGGTGCACCTATGTATGAACTTCCAGCATATTATGCTACTCCAACACGCGGAAAGTTCTAGCATAATATACTGGAGATTCGAGCACATGTGTATGAACTTTCAGCATATTATGTTGGGCCGATAGACTTTGTTGGAACTCCAATGTAATATGCTGGAACTCAAGTATATTATACTGGAGTTCCAGTATATTATACTAGAGTTCTAGTATATTATACTGGAATTCCAATTTATTATGCTGGAGTATTTTTCGGATTTTGAACAGTGTTTTCGTTCAGATTTTGTTTTTCCATGAAAAGTGGCTAAATTTCGATTACTTTTGAAACTATGGCTATTTTTGAATGACTACTATTTTCAAATTTATCCCATTTTAACATTTAATTGGCATTATTATTCATGTAATTTTTAAATACATATATTTCATTTTAAACAAGCACAATAACAATTTCTACGCTTTCATCCAAACAAGTTTGATATTCTTTATTTTAAAATATAAAATAATACATGATGGATACCATATTGAAAATTAACAAACAACAACAACAAAAAACATAGCGTAATTCTAGAAATAGGGTCTGAAATAAGTAGTGTGTATGCAAATCTTACCTTTATCTTGGGAAACACTCATATCACTAAAATGAATAAGAAAACACTTGACTACCCAGCCTTTTACCTTAATTCTCAACTCCCACGCCTTTCTATCAAGGGTCATGTTATAGGTCAGAGCATCGCCATGTGTTGCCTAATCACCTCTCCCCAATACCTCTTTGGCCTGCTTCTACCTCTCATAAGACGCTTGAAGGCCAACCTCTCACACCTCATAAATGGAGCATATGTGCCTCCTCTTCACATGCCCGAACCATTAACCCTCGGTTCTCATATCTCATACTCTAAAGGAGCTACGCCCACCTTGTCTCAGATATTTCATTCCTAATTTTATGTATTTTGATATGCATGCATATCCATCTTAACATCTTTATTTTTGCTACCTCCATCCTCTAGACATGGGAGTTCTTGACAGACTAATACTCTGTCACGTATAACGTGGTCGGTCTAACCACCGCGTTGTAAAACTTATCTTTAAAATTTTATGGCATATTTTTATAACTGAAACATTGAAAGCGAGCATGTATTTCATCCACCCAGCTCTCGTACGATGTGCGACATCCTTGTCAATCTCCCAATTTCTTTATATAATTGGCCTAAGGTACTTGAAACTTCCTTTTTTGGGGATGACTTGTGTATCAAACCTCACATCCTCTTCCGCTTCATTAATCACATCACTGAACTTGCACTCCAAGTATTCTATCTTGGTTCTGCTCAACTTAAATCCTTTAGACTCCAAGGTCCGCCTTCAAACTTCCAACCTCGTGTTAACACCACCTCTAGTCTAGTCAATCAGTACAACATCATCTGCAAATAACAGACACCATGATACCTCCCATTAAATATGATGCTCAGTGCATCCATTTATATGAAAAATAAAAACAAGTTGAGAGTTGATCCCTAGTGTAACCCCATTCAATTGAAAAGTGTTCCGAGTCTCCTCATTGTCCTCCCCGGGCTCTTAGCTCCATCGTACATGTCCTTAATCGCCCTAATATATGCAATAACCACACCTCTAACCTCCAAACATCTCCACATAACCACCCTCGGGACTTTGTTGTAAGCCTTCTCTAAGTCGATAAACACCATATGTAAGTCTCTCTTCATCTCCCTATACTGCTCCACCAATCTCCTCACAAGGTGAATGTCTTCCGTCATCGAATTTCCCGGTATGAATCTGAACTGGTTTTCAAAAATAGATACACTCTTCCTCACCCCAACTCCACCACCCTCTCCCAACGTTCATAGTGTGGCCAAGAAGCTTGATATCCTTATAGTTATTGCACTTTTGGATATCACCATTGTTCTACACAAAGGGATCATCGTACACTACCTTCATTCTTCAGGAATCGTCTTCGTCCTAATAATGACATTAAACAATCCAGTGCACACTCCAAGCTTACCCTGCCCAAGCTCTTCCAAAATTTTACCGGGATTTCGTCTAGCCCGACCACTTTTTCCCTGCTCATCTTACGCATAGCCCCCTCGGTCTTCTAGACTTTTATATGCCTACAATACCATAAGTCTCGGTGACTCTTGGTATGCTCCAAAACACGCAGCACAATGTTCCTTTCCCCCTCTCCATTCGAGATTTTATGAAAGTATGTCTGCCATCTTCCCTGAATATGTGTTTCTTCCATCAAAACTCCGTCTCTCTCATCTTTGATGCATTTCAATTGATCTAGGTCATGGGTCTTCCTTTCTCTCATCTTGATTAGCATGTACATGTTCTTTTCCTGCCTTTACCCTCCCAAGTTCTTCATACAAATATCCAAAAGCTGCAATCTTAACCGTCGTAACCACTAACTTCGCCTTCTTCTTAGCCTACTTATACCCTTCCATGTTAGTCCTCTTCTCCTCCTCGTTTACGCTCCCACTAGCTTCAAATACCTTCTTTTTGGCTTTTATTTTTTCTTGGACCTCTCCATTTCATCAGCAGTCCCCTTGTGACCACCAGAGTACCCCTTCTAGATCCCTAATACCTCTCTAGCTGTTTCTTAATGCAATCTGATGTCGTGGTTCACATACCACTCGCACCCCACTGCTTCTCTAGGCCTCCATAGCCAATAACTTCTCCCCCAACTCCTAAGGTTTGTCCTTCATCAAAGCACCCCACTTGATCTTAGGTTTGACCATACACATCTCTCTTTCTCCTCTTCCTTTTGATCTTAAAGTCCATAACCAAGAGCCTATGTTGGATCGTGGGGTTCTTACTCTGGATAACTTTGCTACCCGTGCATAGACCTATATTGCACTTCCTGAATACTAGATAATCGGTTTGGATCTTGGGCACCGAACTCTGGAAGGTGACCAAATGCTAATCAAAAGCTTTAACAAAATCCAAAAATAAAGTTCCTCCTCGTTTCTATCTCCAAAATCGAAACTGCCATACACATCATCATAACTGCCATAAGTCGTTCTGATGTAGCCACTGAAATCTCCTCCTATGAAAAGCTTCCATTGACAAACTAAACGAGAGGAAATTAAATTAGGTTAAATTTGGGATGGGAGTAACTGAATGCATAAATTGGGAAATAAAGAACAAAAGTAACAAAATATGCTCTAGTTCACCGTTGGAAAACCAATTTCTTTTTAGTATATATGCATATTTGAATTTTATTACTATACTCCTACTTTATATACTGAATTCTTCGGTCTTTATTTTATCGAACGAACTTGACTGAAAACTAAATAGTTTAACGAAAATCATTGAGAAAAAAAAAACGAAAATCATTTAAACTTGGTTACCAAAATTAAATTCAATCCAAACTGTATTGTGATACCAAATAAAAAAAAGTGCCATTAGAAAATATAGCATTTAAATATGTTATATGTGAAGTAATTTCAAATATTATCTTATAAAACAAAATATTGATAATTAATTCTATTAAAGGATACTTTTGAAATATTATAATTTTTTTAATCATTTAATTAGTTTCCTTACGAGAAATCCAAAATATATAATGTGAGTAGATTATATCAAATGATAATAAAGATTTTATTTTAAAATGGAGAATGTGTGTGTATTATATCAAACAACAAAATAACAATTTATATCTCTCAAATAATATAAATTGATACAAAACACATAAAAAACATATAGAATGAACCAATTTAAAATAAAGTTAAAACTTATAATCCATGGAATAATATTATTAGTAAAACTATTTTATACATTTTGAAACATTTGGAACAAAAATTATTAGTATTTCACTTATTAGAAGGGAGGAAATTGTACAAAGCATACCCTATAAACTATTCTCACATATCAAACCCTTTCTCCATTTGCTTCTTTCTTATCGGCCGATTCCTCAATCTCTCCATTTCTCTCTCTTTTCAATCTTTTCAGGTAACAGCACCATCCTTCTCATGGCAGCTCAACGTCTTATTCCCGATATTAATTTTATCATCGGAATGTGTATTAGTACTTTGTTTCTAGTTCTATAATTGTGTATCTGAGCATGATTTTTTTTCTTCAATTTTTTGGATGTGTTGATGAAGATGGAATTAGGATTAGGATACACGTTGTTCCATTTGTTTTTAAACTGATTAGATCTGAGTCTATTAATCATTTGAAGTAGATTTCGCTTCTGCGGGATATGTTATTTATCCGAGTTTTGGTCAGTGCTTTGGTGAACTAATCAGATTGTTGTATTAGTTTTCTTTAATTTTGAGCATCTGTTTTGATTTTAGATGTAGGGTTTTAAAGTTTTGTTTGGATTATCAGTTTTCTTAATTTGGGTTTCGGTTTTTGATTTTGGATGTAGGGCTTTGAAGGTCTGTTTTATTCCTGTTTTTATTGGATAAATAATATATCATCTGCCGAAACTGCTAGCAGTTAAGTTGAATAATGGGGAGAAAGAAGGGGACGGAACGCGAAGAGGATAACCCTGAGCCTGCCAAGCAGGCTGCAGGTGGCGGGGGAGGTAAGTCGAAGAAGAAGAATCGGGGGGTGATTGACGATGATGAGTACTCTATTGGAACTGAATTGTCTGAAGAACCTTTGGTACAGGATGAGTCACTACCGGCTGCACCTGCCTTTGGTAAGAAAAAGGGCAAGAAGGGCAAGAAGTCGGGGCCCAGAGATGATGACGACGACGACGGCGATGAAATGGACGAGAAGCATGTTGTGAAAGAGGATGATGAGCCAGAAATTATTTTTGCAGGTAAAAAGAAGTCATCTAAGAAGAAGAATGTGGCAATTGATGATGACGAGTACTCTGTTGGAACAGAGTTATCTGAAGAGCCTGTGGTTGTGGAAGAAAAAGTAGCAGGTGGCAAGAAAAAAGGTAAAAAGGGGAAGAAGGGTGGTGGAGCAAATGCCTCTAATTATGGAGTACTTGGAGAGGATGATGACGAGGAAGATAGGTTGGATCTAACGAGGGATAGTGACCAAGAAGATGAAAGCATTGCCCCCTTCTCTGGGAAAGTGAAGTCGTCGAAGCCGGGTAAAGGCAGTGCAAGTGTGTTTTCTACAGCTTTTGATACAATTGGTGATGAGGATGATGATGAAACTGGGCAACAGTCTGAGGAAGATGAAGAACCAGTGGTTGCTAGTACAGGGAGGATTGGCGGCAATTCATTTAGTTCAGCACTTCTTGAAGAAGAAGAAGAGGCAGATACTTCTGTTTCTAAGTTGGAGACTGAGACAGTTGAAGAGGATGATGTGCCAGAACTTATTTTTGCAGGTAAAAAGAAGTCATCTAAGAAGAAGAAAAAAGGTGCTGTCAGCATGAATGAAGACGACGTTAGGGAAGAAGCTGAACCTGAACAAGCTAGCACGGCGTTTAATCCTGAAGAAGCTGACGATAATAGAAGCAAAAAGCAGGTGCCAGAAACTTCTAAGAACAAAACCAAGAAGAAAAAGGGTGGGCGTACAGTTCAAGAAGATGAGGATGAGATTGACAAGATCCTAGCAGAGCTTGGTGAAGCACCAGCTGCCGCTCCTGCTCCTTCTGAAGAGAAAGTGCAGGTGCAAGATAAATCGAAGAAGAAAAAGGGTGGTAAAACGGCTCAAGAGGAGGATGACATTGACAAAATTCTGGCGGAAATTGGTGAAGGGCAAGCTACATCTGCACCGCCTCCTGCTTCTCTTCCACAAGAGGAGAAAGATCAACTAGGTGATGCTGCTGCTGAGAAGGAAGCAGTAGAAGAAGGAGCTGTGGAGTCTGCTGCTGCAAAGAAGAAGAAAAAGAAGAAGGAGAAGGAAAAAGAGAAAAAGGCAGCTGCATCTAATGTGGAGGAAAAGCAGGAAGAAAGAAAAAATGATGCAAAAGGAAAATTGACGGATAAGAAACAGTCAAAGCAGGTTAGGGAGATGCAAGAGAGACTCAAAAAGATGAAGGAAGCTGAAGAAAGGAAGAAGAGGGAAGAAGAGGAAAAGCTAAGGAAGGAAGAAGAAGAACGACTTCGTCAGGAAGAACTAGAAAGACTCGCAGAAGAGAAGAAACGTTTGAAAAAGGAGAAAGAGAAGGAAAAGCTCTTGAAGAAGAAACAAGAGGGAAAACTGCTTACAGGAAAGCAAAAGGAAGAAGCTCGAAGATTAGAAGCAATGAGGAAGCAATTTCTTGCTAATGGTGGGGCACTGCCACTCCCGGGGGGTGAGAATAAGAAAGAGACAACTAAACGGCCCATTTATAAAACAAAGAAGTCGAAGCCACAAGCTCAGGCAAATGGCAAAGCCCAGGAAGAGTCTTTTGAAAGCACAGAAATTAAAGAACATCAGCAGCAGATTGTGTCCGAAGTTGATTCCATGGAAACTGAGAAGGTTGAGGATGTGGATTCGACAATTACAGAGGAGAAGTCAGAAGTAGCTGATGCAGAAGAAAATGAAGTTGAAGAAGAAGAAGATGACGAGGAATGGGATGCAAAGAGTTGGGATGATGCTGATCTGAAACTGCCTGGTAAGAGTGCTTTTGAAGACGAGGAGGTAGATTCAGAACCGCAACCTTCAACTAAGAAAGAGAATAAGGCTGCAAGTTCATCTGCTTATGACGCAGCCACTCTGCCTGTTGCTGCCAAGTCTGTAGTTCCTACTCAAAAAGCTGCTGCAACTTTACCAGGTGTACCTAAGATTGACCAAAGTAAAAAGGTTGAGCCCGAGGATAGGGTTGCCAACCAAAATAAGCAGAAAGGCAGCCCTGAAGACCGGGTAACAGAAAAACCTGGTGCTCCTCCTAACCAGAGCGAAGACAATCTCCGGTCTCCTATTTGCTGTATTATGGGTCATGTTGATACTGGTAAAACCAAGCTACTTGACTGCATACGAGGCACTAATGTTCAAGAAGGTGAAGCTGGAGGGATTACTCAGCAGATAGGTGCAACTTACTTTCCAGCCGAGAATATACGCGAGAGAACTAAGGAGCTCAAAGCTGATGCCACACTGAAGGTGCCTGGTTTGTTGGTCATTGACACTCCTGGACATGAATCCTTCACGAATCTACGTTCTCGAGGTTCAGGATTATGTGATATAGCAATTTTGGTTGTTGACATTATGCATGGGCTAGAACCACAAACCATAGAGTCACTTAATCTTCTGAAGATGAGGAATACTGAATTTATTGTTGCTCTGAATAAGGTGAAGATCATCTCTACTGACGCACTTTTTCATGGTTTTATTTTGATTGTATTCTTTTAATTTCAGTTGCTTATTTTATTTCATTGATATAATCACTATGCAGGTGGATAGGCTGTATGGATGGAAAGTTTGCAAGAATGCTCCCATTGTAAAGGCGATGAAGCAACAATCCAAAGATGTTCAGTTTGAGTTTAATAATAGGCTCACTCAGGTTATTATACCTCCTCGATTTGATCATTCCTCAATAGGTGGACCTTATCTCAACAGAATTCTGTTCAATTGTTACAGGTTGTTACCCAGTTCAAGGAACAAGGAATAAATACAGAGTTGTACTACAAAAACAAAGATATGGGGAAAGATACTTTCAGTATCATACCAACCAGTGCTATCAGGTGTGTATATTTGTGGGCATATAACCCCCCCCCTCCCTTTTTTTTTTTTTTGGTTTTCCCCTTTTCCTGTGGTGTCCGTCTAGCACTCCATGAGACTGTTGATTTTGGCTAAATATGTTGATTCTCTGGATCTTATTGATGTACCAGTGGTGAAGGTATTCCTGACATGTTGTTGCTGCTTGTTCAATGGACACAAAAGACTATGGTCGAGAGACTTACTTTCAGCAATGAAATCCAGGTATCATTTTCACATATCATCGTCAGTTAAATAGAGATTCTCGATATGGGTTGATTAACTGTTGTTACTCTTTGGCAGTGTACGGTTTTGGAGGTTAAGGTTATTGAGGGTCACGGGACAACCATTGACGTGGTTTTGGTTAATGGCGTGCTTCATGAAGGAGATCAAATAGTCGTTTGTGGCATGCAGGCATGGAGCTCTCCCCTTTTCTTGTCCAAGTCTTTAGGGAGCCATTACTTCGTTGCTATGTTCAGATCCTCCATCGTACCGAGTGTCTAACATTATAATTTTCCTCTTTTTGTGTGTAGGAACCTATTGTTACCTCAATCCGAGCGTTACTAACCCCTCACCCAATGAAGGAACTCCGAGTAAAGGTATGGAACTACACATTCCTTTACGCACTCCAATTTATTCTTTTTGCATTAAAGCATCTCTAACCTACTTATCAAAAAAATCTTCTCTAATCTCAGTTCAACTCCTTAAATTTTCCTGAGCTTGCTAGCCATTGAGGAGTACTAGTTGTTGTTAGTTCAACTATATATAATTATTGAAACAATAAAGAAGCTATTTGTCCCGTCTGTATCATCAAAAGTAAGTGGGATTACACTGGGTTGTTGTTGTTGTTATTGTTGTTGTATCATCAAAAGTAAAAGGCGAAAAAAGAATGGGGCTTGATGGATGGGGAGAATTAATAAACTGGTGGCAAAAAATCAAAGTATGTATGTTGTGAGTATTCGTTTTTTTCCCTTTCTATACTTGTATTATTTTCATCGTTGTGCCTTAATTGTGAAAGGTTGTGCAAGATCATGAGGATGTTCAAATAACCTGAATTTCGGTCATGACTTGTAGATCTGTTTGAATCTAACATTGATCATATTCTAGTAATATCTATCCTGGGATTGTCAAGGTACGCACTGAGCTAGAATCGTTAGGTTTCTCAATGCCCAATGTGACTTACAAAAAATTGAAGTTTTGTGTGGGGGCTCTAGCTCAAGAAAGATGTGGCTGTATGGAAAGTTGTGTTCATGAAATCTGTTCTTTTTCCTTCTTTTAAAATTAGTGATAGGTATCAGTACCTGGTTTATTAGACCTCTATCTTTTTAGTTATGTAAATCATTTCAAGCTCGTGGATGCTTTCGTGGACATGGGGCTGCTGAGCTCGTATATTACTTCTAGATTGCTGACATACTTAGATACACTTGGTTTTTACCACTTTGAATGTTCTCTGATCAAAGAAACAAAAGATCAGAAATTCGCTGAGGCTTCCAGAATTGTGTCTCAAATTCCAATTGCCCCTCCTAAAATATGCTATTTCCACTATCAGTAGATCCACCTCAATTCTAATTTACTTTTGAATGTGGGACACAAGTCTGCTGTTTCAGTTATGTCCTAATTTATTTTTCTGCATTTGGACCTTCTGGTCCATGGAGAAACAAATCTGAAGAATGAAATGATTGTCATGTTACTTTGGATTTATCTGTAGATGATTTATCTAATGAAGTACTGATGAAAGTGTCTTCTTTTGCAAAATCCTAATCAGGGAACATACTTGCATCATAAGAAAATCAAGGCTGCCCAGGGTATAAAGATTACTGCTCAGGTATTGTCGTCTACTTGTAAATCTGTCCGAATAAAAGAAGCTATCATCTACTTGTAAATCTGTGAGCTCATCTCTGGTCAGTCTTAGGATCAAGCTTAGAAAGTCTATTGGGTATGCAATTTGATGCAGAGGCATAGAAGGGGATTATATGGTGACTGATCTGTAACGTATGTAGTTGAATCTCAGTTTAAATTGTAGTTAGAATTAGATGATGCTATATTTGGGTGCCCGTGTTCTCTTTTAATCGAGAAATTATTTAGGATTATTTTGTCTAGGTGTCTAGGATCAGTCAGGCAGAGGAGGGTTTAATGCACTGGATATAGCTTTTGAGTCTTGATCACTGTTGAAAGTGTAGCAACTTTTCGCAAAGATTCGGTGGAAGCATCTCAATTGCACAAAAAAAAGTGGAGGAGCTATATCTTTGGCCTTTGCATGTACACACCCCTTTCCGTCTCTCTTTTCTCTTGTCACGAAACCAACCAATTCACTGATGTCTCAGGTTCAACAAATTATGGTGAAATTTGTGGTAGAGGATGAGAAGGTTATTCTAATTTGGGCACAGATAGTCTCTCTCTTTCTTTCCCCCTCTGTTCATGATGTCCCTGAACATATTCTGTTCAGAAATTCTTATATTCCTAATTTGGAAATTATGTGATACCTATGCTAATAGTTCTGTTGGAAAAGCCCGTATAAATATCATCCTATTTTGACTTAGGATAGTTGTAAGAAATCCAATGGTTGTTCTTGTGTATCTTCTGTTACTTTAACGAAATTTGACTTGGACGTCCAACTAGCGAGCCTTAACCTTAGTCCCTTGCATGAGTGTATTGATAAGTTTTGTTACTGTAGTGTGATGCTGGCACTACTAACTATTTGGTATCGATTCAGTGGTTTTTCCCATTAATAAGTGAGACTGAGGGAATTCTCCCTTGGTTCTTTTTGTTCTTGTGCAGGGCCTTGAGCATGCAATTGCTGGCACTAGTCTATATGTTGTGGGGCCTGATGACGATGTGGAAGACATCAAAGAAGCAGCTATGGAAGACATGAGGTCAGTGATGAACAGGATCGACAAAAGTGGAGAGGGAGTATATGTTCAAGCATCTACACTTGGATCATTGGAAGCTTTGCTGGAATTCTTGAAGACCCCAGACGTAAGCATACCTGTCAGTGGGATTGGCATAGGCCCTGTGCATAAAAAGGATGTCATGAAAGCTAGTGTTATGCTTGAGAAGAAGAAAGAGTATGCAACAATCTTGGCCTTTGATGTTAAAGTGACACAGGAAGCTCGGGAACTTGCAGATGAACTTGGTGTCAAGGTTTTTATGGCTGATATTATATACCACTTGTTTGATCAGTTTAAGGCCTACATGGACACTATCAAGGAAGAAAAAAAGAAGGAAGTTGCTGAAGAAGCAGTCTTCCCCTGTGTGCTCAAGATCGTACCAAATTGTGTCTTCAACAAGAAGGATCCAATTGTTCTGGGGGTTGATGTTCTTGAGGGCATTGCCAGGGTATTAACTTTTCTTGTCTATTGTCTCATGATTCATTTATTTCATTCACTAACCTAACTGTAAAAAAAGAAAAAGAAACAGAAAAGAAAAATAAAAGGTAATGGAATCTCTGCATTTCATTTGGGAAGACCAGCCTGTGTGCACATCAGCAATACAAATGAGAATATATGATCATTGTTCAATTGATCTCACCGATACTATTAGTTTCTCGCTAATTTCATGCTTTCATTGGATTGGGGAAGGGATCTTGCTTGTTCACATTGATTTTCGTTGAATGTGAACTTCTTTGTATATAACCTTTCTTGAGACAGCTGTTCTGACGTAAACAAACTTACGGATAGTCAGTATTCTGGAGACTTTTTTGCATTTGTTTGGTGAAACTATGCTGTAGCGATATTCCAAGAATCGGTGTTTTCTAGGCTACTTGTTCTGTTCATTTAAAGTAACTTCTAAACTAATAATACATTAAATTACTTGGGAGTTTCTCTATAATGTATTTACAAAATCTTCTCCTTTTTTTCCGACTGCTAGCACTTGTGAAATATAAGTTTGCATGTATCTGCTCTCTCTATAATCTTCCTTAAAGTTGAGGATCCTGATTATGTAATAAGATTCCATTGGAGCTGTTGCTGGATATGATTAGAATCCAGTTTTTCTGCTGGGTATCATTGTAATTCAGGCCTCTGCTATCAAAAGGTTATGAACATTCTTCATTTACGCCACGATTTTGCATGTCCAAGATAGGGTTTTTATTGTTTTATTTACGAGATTTGGTCCTTGGGAAAAAACATTTTTTAGTTCTAGGCACATTCCATTTCTCTTCCATAATTGATTCTGTCATACTGCATTTAGACATTTGCATGATGAACGTTTAACACGTATAGAATTCAAGTCCTGTCTTCTTGTTCTTGATCCTCTTTAGTTAGTTCAAGAGATATTCCTACATAATTTGATAGGAGTGTGTGACATCATGTTCTCTCCTGGTTTACCCCTCCACATGTATTTCAATTTATTGTTTGTGGCCATGCTGTAGGGTTCACATGATTTCCATTGTGATGCTGGCAGTAGTAGCACTCTTCAATTAGCTATTTTAGTGTTAAAAGAAAATAAAAGAAATAGTAGCACTCTTCAATTTGCTTTTAAATAATCATCAATCATGGACTGCAAAATTTTCATGTGTATTTTGGTCCTCATTGTGCTGAATTTAATCTGAACAGATTGGAACTCCAATATGTATTCCTCAAAAGGACTTCATTGATATTGGTCGTGTTGCATCCATTGAGAACAACCATAAGCCTGTTGACTTTGCGAAGAAAGGCCAGAGGGTGGCCATTAAGGTATGAAGTGGTTGACACTTTTGTATATATCCTTGTGGATTAGTTAAAATATTCTTTCTTTATGACCTGTTTGTTGCATGTAAAATTGATGTAGTAGTTTCTCTTGGTTTCCCATATAATTGTTTTGTATCACACAGTGACTTTTTTCTTGAGTTCTAAGCAATTGATTTTGATCTTTGCTATCCATGAGGTCTCACTTACAACAACCACCTAGTATAATCTTATTGCACATTTTTGTAGATTGTCGGATCTAACCCTGAGGAGCAACAGAAGATGTTTGGCAGGCATTTTGAAGAGGAGGATGAGCTTGTCAGTAAAATTTCAAGGAGGTCCATTGACATACTCAAGGCCAATTTCCGGGTATGTAAAGTAGAGCTTTTGGTGAAGTTCCCTTTCACTCAAGCACCTTTGTTTATTTTCTGCTCTTCTGTTTTGAGCAACTGTTTAGCTTTGCTGACTACTACTTTAACCTTCTACAGAAGGACCTGTCTGTTGAGGATTGGAGACTTGTCGTGAAACTGAAAACCCTCTTTAAGATAAATTGAGACAGTTTATTCATAGCTTTTGGAAGGAGTTGATTCCTGGGGTTCATATAAGCACCACAATTGGGGATAGCAGTTCATCGAGTAATAAGTGGTGATTTTACCGGAAGCGCGGAGTTTGGGCTCCAAAATAGAAGGTACATCGGGGACGAAGATGAGTTGAAATGAAGAATGCAAGTATGTTGGCTCCTTCAATGAATTTCCTTAGGTTGGAACTACGAGCATTTTGTACATGAGGTCTTTTGGTGCTTAAGTGTTGAAAGGAGCACATTAATTCTGAGAATTTTCACAGCGTTGACCAATTGTAGAGATGAGTATGTTGTACTGGGTCGTAAAAGATGGCAACAAATTTTGTGTGATACAGAATTGTGCTTTTGAGTTTGATATACAACGAACTGCAAGATTACTGGTTGCCATTGTTGGCAAGTCCTAGTAAACCATTTTTTGTTTTCTCAGAATTGTAGACCATACTTTTGGAAGATACACACCGGGATATGAAATCTTTTTCTTCTGACGCATTTCTAAGTATACCAGCTCAACGTTCCTTGCCATTTTATTTTACAATATCAATCTCTATCAACATATACTTACATTGTGTTATACACTGTTCACCATATCATGTCTCATTATCTTGTGCAGGAGAGAGCCTGAAAACTAACTCTTGGATTTTGCCGATCACAGTAACCTAGGATTTTGCATAGAGGAACATCTCTTTTGATTCTGAAAAACATGTCAGTTTCCCTTTGACTCACGACCCTTATGGTTATAACCTATATTCTCTTTTTTCGCCTCTTGTTGTGGTGGTGTTTGACACTAGTTTTGGAATAAGAAAACTTTGTCAATTTCGACTCTGGTATCATAAATCTATTATTTTGGATGTAGAAGGATGTTCTCGGACCTCCAATACGTTATATTTAAGCGCTATATATAATTCTTTAATTAGCAAATCAAGTTCCAATCTTTTGTTGGCCATTGGGTGCTAATTTATTCCTTTTTAAGTAGTTAATCCAAAAATATATACTTTCTCTGGCCTTTTTTAGTTGTCATGGTTATGAAAAATAATTGGTCTAAAATACTTGTCATTTTAGAAAATAAAGAAAGAATTAATCAAAACTTTTAACCTTTACCTTACTATAATAAAATATGGAGGGCTTAACATAGTGAAAGTAAGAATAATACTTAATAAAGTGAGATCAAAGAATAAGTAAGTACAATTTAGTCAAATTATCCTTTCAATTAATATTTTTATTAGGGGCGTGCAAAAGCCAAACATGATAACTGACAAGTAAAAGAGACCGAAGGAAGTACCATATAATTAGTGGCATAACTATATAGGGATAAGGGTGGTCAAGCGAACACTTTTCCCCGAAAAATTATACCGCATGTATAGGTCAAATACCACTTTATATAGGTTATATTATATTTTGAACATTCTTTACATAGTTGAGAGAGGTATTCCCATGGCTCGAATCCTTGTGTTAACATTTGTATTTTCCCATTTTGTTTTTTAAATCTACACGATGACGACATTGGTCTATTTAACTATTTATATTTATTTAAAATTTTCTTAATAAATAACTCTTCAAATTTAAAACTTTATGTAAAACAACATGCAACTAATCTTAAAATTGTTAACTTGGGAAGGGGTTTTGACTTTTGATTGATCAAAAGAAGCTACTTCAAACGATATTCCCTTAGGCATAGCTATACATAAGATAGAAATCACGCTTGGAAAGGGTGGACAATTAGCTTTAAAGTTAATTACTAAATAATATTATAATTTAAAAGTCAATCTCTATAAAAAATGTTTTACTTAAAAATCTTTATAGACTACAAACATATGGATTCTCTCTTTCCTTTGGTTCTATGCTTACTTTAATTAGTACAATTTCCTTTGTCTTTTTATGTTAGTTTTGATTTATTAAATTATAGTTTTATTATAATTAATTTTATGATTTAGCTAAATAGTATCTTGATTTAAAATTTTCGGTGCACCATCATTATAAAAAATATTGACTTCTTTTTTTGAATGCCTTTGGCGAGAAACCTGCATATAATAATTTTCTATTGACTTGAATCAACTTGCTGTTTTCCTTTTCCCCAATAAATTAGTCTCTATGTACTAATTAGTTTTTTAAAAGAAATTGTCCCTAAATAATTTATTTTGGTGGTTATTAAACTTTTCCTACAAAGAAGAAAGAATTATACTGTAATGATGTTAGTCGATTAATTGTAAAACCAAATTAGGAAACAAAAGTAATTATATAACTTAAGTCCCAAGAAGCTCAAGTTTCTCCCGAGTGTAACAAAAAACCTTTACCATTTTTTTATTTTGTTTTGGTTTTCCTAAACCCTTCTCCTAAATTTAGTCGGAAAAAACCAACAACACTCTTGATATCCAGTTGTTTAGCATACATTTAGGGTTTTGATTTTCACGTATATCATGTTCTATTCAATTGTGTTCCCCATGTTTTTGTTGCTTCACTCCACTCCACTAAAATTCTAGAGTACTATGCCAATGCCAATGGCCATTCATCACAAAAGAAGACAGAATATGCCCATTACCCATTCCATTTTTAATAGGAGAAAAAGAAAAAACACTAAGGACGTCAGTTGTTGCGACGAAATCAACTAAAAATGTGCCTTTCGAACACAAGAATTCATGGAATAAAGCCAAAATTTAATAAGAGACTTTTTCGTCTATACTGTAGTTATCTTACAAAATATAATATTAATATTTATGTTTTTTTTTTGGGTGGTAATTTAGTTATCTTACAAAATATAATATGGAGTACTAGTATTTACAATAGTAAGAAAATTCAAGTTATTAAGATGTTAGCCATGTATTTAAAATGTGTTACCATGGATCTTATTGTAAAAGATATTATTTACCAATATGAAGATTTGGGTAGCTTAATTCAAAGTTCTAAAATATTTCTATTGTTAAAAAGTAGACAATCTTTCTTTCTAATAAATTTCAATATTGTCCAAGAAAAATAAAATAGAAAATTTATAATTAAAAATATCTTTGGGGCCCAAAAATTTAAGGGACCTAAATCAAAGGCTTTACTATCCTTCCTTGAGGCACCTTGTTCGAACAATATCCAAACCTTGCAACAGGAGTTCAGACAATGCAATGGTACTAGTAAAAGAGGGTTTGGTTTCTCTTAAGGAAGAACTAAGTAATATTAAGAATTTTGATTGATTTGATAGTACACGCAAATTGAAGAGGATCATGAAACTCAAGATTCAAGGTTAACATCAGTAAAACAAGAGGATGTTTCATTGTGCTCTCCAATAAAAAGCCAAAACTAAGTTTTAGCACTAAAATTGTTGATTTAGACAATTTTTTCAATAGTGATTTGGGTCGAGCACTAGCACTACCAGTTAAGACAGTTGTTCAAGGTAAGAGCAGAAACAAGGTTTTGCAGCAATGCAACGTGAAAACCAAGATTGAAGAAGAGGCAAAGAGGGAAAGTTAAAATTGCAAGATCGAACTGTTGCATAAAGGATTGAAGAGGCAAATAAGTTACAATTGCAGAAACAAAGAGAAGCAGAAGGAATCCTAGAATCACAAGACTCTAGGATTTAATGTTAGAAAATGTTACACCCTAATCTTGGGAGGTGAGACCGGCACACAACGTCTGAAGACTCGTGCAAATCGACATCCATACTTAGACCTTATATCACAGAATCTGAGCCAACGAGGCTTCCATGTAAACATTTAAATGAACAGAACTGGTTGTGGAAAAGACCTTAGCATTGATATTTACACATACACATATACATCCATTGCCATCAGAGTCACAACCATCTTTTACATATACCCAACTACTAGTCGAGTTGCAAACCCCTACGAGTGTTAAAATATAATATATGTACATAACTTGGTCGGGATAGGCCCCCATCGTACCCAAAATAACTAAAACATGCACTTAGTGTGACCTTTGTACAGCTACTCCGAAGAAGTGGAATGCACGACCAATCAGCTAGATCAAACACCTTACTTGGGAGGGATGTCACCAAGTTTATCTGTACCTGCGGGCATGAACACAACGCCCAAAAAAAGGAGTGTCAATATGGAAGATGTACCGAGTAAGTAAAATGGATATGTGAGTAAATTAAATACATAACATAAGAGATAGAAATACACAAGTTTAACCTGGAAACCGTAGACAAGCCACCAAGGGCGTACACTTCTATAACCGTAGATCATGAATGTATGCAAGTTTTTGTAAAATCAGGTCACTCATCGGGACCATGCATTAATCACATTATATATATATATATATATATATATATATAATGTGATTAATGCATGGTCCCGATGAGTGACCTGATTTTACAAAAACTTGCATACATTCATGATCTACGGTTATAGAAGTGTACGCCCTTGGTGGCTTGTCTACGGTTTCCAGGTTAAACTTGTGTATTTCTATCTCTTATGTTATGTATTTAATTTACTCACATATCCATTTTACTTACTCGGTACATCTTCCATATTGACACTCCTTTTTTTGGGCGTTGTGTTCATGCCCGCAGGTACAGATAAACTTGGTGACATCCCTCCCAAGTAAGGTGTTTGATCTAGCTGATTGGTCGTGCATTCCACTTCTTCGGAGTAGCTGTACAAAGGTCACACTNTATATATATATATATATATATATATATATATATATATATATATATATATATATATATATCATTGTTCAGCCTCTCTTTGGGACACATCAATATCATCATACTTCTCTCCATACCCGACCTCAGGAGGTCTCGGCTGTACCCGATCTCAACAGAACTCGTCGTAGTCAGCCCCGCGAGGACTCGGTAGTATCACATCACACATCATCGTACCTGGCCATACAAGGTCTTGGTAATACCTCATATTATGTCTCATCATACCCAACTGATCAGTGATTGCGCAATAGGTACCGTACCCGGTCATCTCTATGTCACGACCCTAATTTTCCTCCTTAGGATGCCGTGATGACACCTAGTGTCTAAGACTAGGTAGGCCTAATGTTTAATAATAAATTGTCTGAAATAATTAACAGAAATACTAAAGCAAGACTGATAAACTCATATAATCCTCTGAAATAGAATCTCAACAACACATTTCCCAAAACCTGTGGAACTGAGGCATAAGCTCTACAAATAAACTAGAACGTCTACTACATCACCGTCTGTATGAAAATACAACAAGAAGTAAAGGTAAAACGAAGGTGACTCCGAGGACTACATGCGTCGAGTAGGTATATCTTGAAGTCTCTGAAAAGCAGTTGACAGTTGATCACTAACGTCCGACACAAGCAGACATACCTGGATCTGCACAAAAAGATGTGTAGAAGTATAGTATGAGCGCACCACAACGGTACCAGTAAGTATCAAGCTTAATATCGATAGAGTAGTGACGAGGCCGGGTCAAGATACCTACTAGGACATAATAAAAAATATGAAAATATAATAACAATATATAATGGAAGGCGGAGAAATAACTGATACGAAACAAGTTAATAACATGAACTAATACAGGAATTTGCAACCCTGGATATAACATAAAGGAATCAATTAAAGAAAACCACAACGATCACATACAGACAATAACTGGTAGAATAAGGAAGAACAAAACAACAAGAAGTATCCCCACCAAAACTCTTTGCAACATGAGATAAACAACAAGAATCACAACGAGGTACTGCCTCGTGCACAATAAGAATCACAATGTAGGTACCGCCTCGTATATATCAAAAATCACAATTAAGTACCGCTTCATATTCACATTTCTCAATTTCAATCACAATCTTTCTTTATACCGCCGTGTGAGCCTTACATTCAAATAGTTTTGAAAATATATTTTTTCAAAATAGCTACACGCACTTTAGACCACCTTATGACGCTGCGTGACTTCACGAAATTTCCTTACAAGAAACACACACACATAAGTCCCACCTTATGCGGCCGCACGCACATTAACCCCTATCCTTATACCGCCACATGCACATCAATATCACATCACAATAACAACTTGCACTACAAGTACCCATATGTCACAACTTGCCAATAAATAATAATATTAATATTTTTACAACAATAGCCCGTGGCTCCACTACAATGTGTACGAGAATACCGACAATAACAATGAATGTAAATTTCTCAACAAGGAAGATAGTAACAATAAACAACTTGGGCGCAACGTGATAACATCTTTCATAACTTCAACACCAATAACACAACAATAAGAGAGATAATGTGTAACTACAATAATAGATAAGAATAAATCAAGAGAGAAGATATAATAAGAATCATTGACCTCAAATAATTGTAATGAACAATGAAAGAGATAACATGTACAATGACTTCAAATAATGATGATCAACATGAAAGAGATAATGTGTAACAATAAAAGAAACAACAACTTCAACTAAGCATGAGAGAAAAATATTAAGTAAGACGGAGAACAAGTGTTAACAAAGTCATTTGAGGCATGTAAGGATAGACTAACACAAGTAAGAGTATCTTGACTATGAGAATTTAGAACATGATACGACGATTCAATTATATGTTGGAAAAAGTCTAAATAGCCTAAACCGATCAATCACCACATATAACCCGTATATCCACTCGTCACCTTGCGTACATGGCTTTCACATAGCACATATGACACCATCAATCCCAAATCCTAAAGGGTAGTTCCCCCGCACAATGTTAGGCGAGATATTACCTCAACTAGGCCAATTCAACTCTCGAAAATAGCTTTCCCCCTAAAATTCACCTCCACACAGCTCAAATCTGACCAAAATCGACTTAATATCATCAAACAATGCAAGAGAAATCAATTACAATAGATAACGCTATATCTTTACATATTTTCTAAAAAGTCAACAAAAGTCAATCAGGGGCCTGCCCGGTCAAAACCCAATTCCAAGGGTAGATTCCGACTACCTATAACCCCGTGAGTTCATATATGTGATTAGTTTCAAAATCGGAGTCCAATCGCCTCCTACCGAATCTAGGGTTCTAAAATGAGAGAATATGAGATAAAATCCCAATTTCCAGCCCTTTTGATTAGATGCAGATCTCGCAATTGCGACATGGGTTGGCAATTGCGAAGTATTCTTCGCAAATGCAACCACTGTCAGTCCATGAGGAGGTCGCAATTGCGACTTTGGCTTCACATTTGCGAAGCCTGTCTCTATTGCAAATGCGAACTACACCTCTACCCGAGCTACTTCGCAATTGCGAGCCAGGTATTGCAATTGCGGTACCTGAGGCCCCCTGCTAAGCTCGCAATTGCAAACCTGGTGTTCGCAAATGCGACACCAGAGGCACCATACACCAGATTTTTCATTTACAGTTCAAAACCTTCTGAACATGTCCGAAACTTATCCGAGCCCTCGGGTCTCCAAACCAAATATCCAAAAAAGTCTAAAAATATCATACGAACTCCCTCGTGCAATCAAAACACAAAAAGAACATCCAAAACTACGAATCAAACACTAAATCACATAAGTTTCAAAGTGAATTTCAAGAACTTCTAGAATTGAAACAATACGTCCGAATCCTATTAATTCAACTCCAAATGATGCCAAATTATGTAGACAAGTTGTAAATAGCATAACAAACCTATTCCAAGTCCCAAAATCAAATTCTGAACTCGATAGCTAAAAGTCAACCTACGGTCAAATTTTTCAACTTCAAATTGCTAAATTTCAACAAAACAACACAAATAAATCGACGTACTTCCGAATTCAATTCCAGGCACTCGCCCAAGTCCAAAATCACTATATGAAGCTATCATAGCCATCAAAACACCATTCAAAGGACGTTTTCACAAAAGTTAAAGTTTGGTCGACATTTCTAACATAGGCTTCTTAGCCAAGAAACAAAGGGCCCAAACAATCCAAAATCCCCCCGGAATGAAACTAACCAATCCCACAAGTCATAAAATCATAAACACACATGTGTGAAGCATAAACAGGGATAAAGGGGTGAAATCACACAATACGACCAGTCGGGTCGTTACACTAAGCGCGACTCGGTAAAGTGAAATAGATACGTGTGTACAAGTGCAATGCAAAGTCAATGAACATGACATTCACTTTGGACCGGATGCCCGATCCGTCTGAACCATCTAATTCTCAAAGTCCGTTGTAACTTAACTTTGAAACTGAGTTCTTTGTCTTAACCATGCTTGTTCCGGGATATATGAAGACCTGAATCGATCAACAATGCCCTTTGTTGGTTTTCACCAATTGACCTCTCTCATTTTCCTTTCTCTCAACTCACTATTGCCTTATAGTGCTCGTGAGGGTTTTCACCAATAAGACTCTCTCATTTTATTTTCTCTCTTTACAATGGCCGAGGCATTACTGTAATATACCAACTTAGCATCCTCGAAAGCTGATCAGAAGGTCTTAAAAGGGAAAGGTAAAAAGAACTATTTAACTGAATTACAACTTTTGGAACCATTTTGGCGGAAAAACCGTCGAAAAATAAAATAAAATCATGCCCCAGTTTCTTTGAATACCGGGAAATGTGGATTTTTGTCTTAGTGTGACCGAACCCCAGAGTGAGGTTGCCTACATATACTTTCGGAATCAGGTCGGACGTAGTTCAACTAACATGAACTTGTTTTGATGATTTTTTTTCTTTTATCTTTTTTTTTAATATTTTTTTTTTTGTTGATTTTTTTTGATTTTTTAAAGATTAAGTACATTGGTTTCTAAAGAGGGGAAAACAAAGAAATATAAACAAGGATTCAAAGGGCTAACTAGGATTGACCAATGTTTGGGTAGCGAGAATGATAGCCTTTCGTCATCCCAACCTGAGAATGCTAAGTGTAAAAATGCCCCCACAGAGGCATGTCAAACATAATATCTATTGACCGCATCTGCATTTGACGGATATGTCTGTCACCTTTCCTTCTATATCTGCTAAGTGTAGAGCTCCTTTTGAAAATACTTTCTTGATGAGGTAAGGATCTTGCCAATTCAGGGCGAACTTTCCTTTTGCTTCTTTCTGGTGCAGAAAGATATGTTTCAAAACAAGTTGTCCTACCTCAAATTGTCTTGGGTGCACTTCCTTATTGTAAGCATGGTTCATTCTTTGTTGTAAAACTGCTCATGGCAGACTCCGACCAATTACTTTCAATCAATTAACGAAAGTTTTTCAATCGGTTCTTGACTCAATCTTCATCATCGATCTCGGCTTCAACAATGATCCAAAGAGAGGGAATCTCATTTTCGTTCCAATTCTTTGTTTATTTTCTTACAAGCCTTATCTTCAACAAATTATGCTTCTTGGTTCATTATTTCGAAATCTGACAGCATTTTAGGATTTGGGCATGAAGTTCGCATGCGTGTCATGTTATTAAAATCTGCATTTATAGAACTGAAAAGATAATAAGCAAGGTGACAAGATTAAGAAAAGAGACATTCATGGATGATGAAATATTGATTTCATTTATTTGAATATATTTTAAAAAAAAAGATAGAAGAGTTTACATCAGAATGTAAGACAGTAAATTAAAAACATTCGGATGACACACTGAAATAACTCAAAAGGCAGAAAAGATAGCAAGACCGGCTACCGAGACTCCTGTATGATAGGGAGAGCTTTTGGTTTGGCACTCGTTTTTTGGTTTCTCTTCTTCCGCGACAATGGATACTATGTTGTCACGACCCCAAATCCTTAACCGGCTGTGATGGCGCCTATCGTGGAACTAGGCTAGCCACTATCATATAACCACACATTTCTTTTAATAGAAATTCTCAAAATCATTAATAATATTCAACAAGTATAAAATTTCTCTAAGTCTTTAACGAAGCATAATATAGTCTAACAGTCTAAACCATTCCCCAGAACTGGATTCCACTGATCACGAGCATCTAAGAATAGGACTAATACTGCTAATGTCATAATACAGAGTCTCAGAAACAAATACTAAATACTAAATGAAGGAAGGGAAATGGAGATGCTGCGGACGCTAGACAGCTACCTCAAAATCCCGAATGCTGACGCCGTACGGACACAAATGACTACTACTCAGAACCAATACTTGGATCTGCACAAAGAGATGCAGGGAGTAATGACGAGTACGCCAACTCAGTAGTAATGAAAATAAATCAAGTCTAATGATAAGAAACACACAGTAACAAAACACCAATTCACAAATAGTAAAATACTAAGTCTTAATAAAGTATATATTTAGTACATGTGTTTGAAAATCAGTTTCCGTAAAAATCCTTTGAACAAGTATATTTTCCAATATTTCTCAGTAAAATTCCCAAAGATATCAGTATGAAAGATTGAATGAATCATAATCAGAATCCAACAAAAATATCATTATAAACCGCCCCTTAGGCCAAATCATCACTCATAATCAGTCACTCAACACCTCACCATCACTCAGTAACAGTCACTCAACACCTCACCATCACTCATGCCTCCCAATCACTCGTCACTCGGCACTCGCACTCAGTAGGTACCTGCGCTCACTGTGGGTGTGTACAGACTCCGAAGGGGCTCCTACAGCCCAAGCGCTATAAACAGCCAAATCATGGCATCAATCACTTTGGCACTCGGCCTCTCTCATATCATAAATATTCTCACAATATTGGCCCACGGCCGCACTCAGTCAGACACTCACATCATGCCACTCAGGCCATAAATAAACGGGTTCTCGACCCAAAACAGTATTTTATTTCAAGAAATAATATCAATAAACTCTGAGTGTCAAAACAATTTATCAGGAAAGACTGAGTGTAAAATCATACTTTCTAAGTGAGGAATATCAGGAAGTTAGCCCCCAAGGGGTTAAAACATATTGGCACTAGGCCCCAAACATGGATTACAACCCAATTATATCAAAACATAGTAATACTATAAAACATATGCTTTAAAAGCATTTTCGCAACTCAATAGTTGCCTCAAAAGGAAAAATTTTCCAAATTTCAATCCGTGCACACCCCACACTCGTCATCCAGTGTGTGCGTCACTCCAAAACCGTGAAAGGATGCGGGGTTTCATACCCTCAGGACAGGATTTAAAGACATTACTTACCTCAAACTAGCCCGAAAAGATACTCCGCAACACGCTTGCCCCTCGAATCAACTTTCGAGTGCTCCAAATATATCAATTTCAGATCAGGGGGATGAAACCCAATCGAAAAATATCAACTTTATGCACAAAACCCGAAATTAGCCAAAACCCTACCCCGGGCCCACGTCTCGGAACTCGAAAAACTTTATACCAAAATGATACTCATCATCTCACGATTCCGTACATATAAAGAACGCTAAAATCGGAGTCTAATTGACCCCTCAAATCACCCCTAGAAGGTCTCTTAAACTCAAGCCCTAGTTTTCCCTTTTCCCACTGATTTCCCCAATTAAACACTACTAATAAGGTCCTTAATCACATATAATCGATTTAGTAAGTCCAAAAATCTTACCTCAATGATGCACAAACGTTTCCCTCTTCAAAAACCCTCAAAAAGCTCGGAACATGGACAACAATGGTGAAAAGAGGGCTAAAAATTGTTAAGTCCCCTTTTTATACTTTCCACCCAGGATTTTCGCACCTGCGGCCCATTACCTCGCACCTGCGGTCCGCACCTGCACTCAAGGGACCGCACCTGCGGAATTGCATTAAACCGGACAATTCTCGCACCTGCGACTCCACTTCCGCACCTGCGACCTCGCAGGTGCGGTCAAGTGTCCGCATCTGCGACTTCCTCCTAGGCTGGCCAACTTCTGCATCTGCGGAGCCTCATCCCGCTTTTGCGGCTCTCACCTGCGGTCAAACTTCCGCAGGTGCGAAAATCACTGTAGAAAAACACCAGCAATTGTTTGCTGCACTTTTCAACTCTGAAACTTCCCGTTAACCATCCAAAATCAATCCCGAGCCCCTCGGGACCCCAACCAAACATACCAACACATCATATATGATCATTCAAACTTTGTTGCACTCTCGGAACACCCAAAATAACATCAAAACATCAAAATCACATCAAATTCACATCAAATTCAAGCCTATGAACTTTGAAATTTCTAAATTCCACCAGCGATGCCGAAACTATCCAAAACACCTCCGATTGACCTGAAAATTTGCACACATATCCAAAATGACATTACGAACCTGCTCCAACTTCCGGAATTCCATTATGACCCTGATAGCCTATTTTCCACCGCCGACCGGAAATCACCAAAAACTAACTTTCGCCAATTCAAGCCTAATTCTACACTGGACATCACAAAAATATTTCGAACACATTCCTAAGTACCAAATCACCTAACGAAGCTATCCGAGCCATAAAATCCGCATTCCGAGATCGTTTACCAATAAGTCAACTCCCAGTTGACTTTTTCAACTATAAAGCTACTGTTAGAGACTAAGTGTTTCAAATCTCACTACAACCATTTTGAACCCGAGCCAACCGAATCTAACACATCATAAACAATATAACCAACCTATGACAAGGCAAAAACAATAATAATAATGCATGTTCTACGTAACGACCGGCCGGGTCGTTACATTCTCCCCCTTCTTAAACAAACGTTCGTCCTCGAACGAGTCTAGAAACATACTTGGAGTATCAAACAGGTGAGGATATCTGCTCCGTATCTCCCGCTCGGTCTCCCAAGTAACCTCCTCTACTGGCTGACCTCTCCACTGTACCTTCAGTGAAGCTATATCCTTAGACATCAACTTTCTGACCTGGCGAGCCAAAATAGCCACTGGCTCAACCTCATATGACATATCACCCTCGAGATGAACTGTGCTGAAGTCTAAAACATGAGACGGGTCACCAACATACTTCCGGAGCATCGACACATGGAATACCGGATGAACACTCGATAAGCTGGGTGGCAAGGAAAGTCTATAAGCCACCTCTCCAATCTTCTGAAGTACCTCAAACGGACCAATAAACCGGGGACTCAGCTTTCCCCTCTTCTCGAACCTCATAACACCCTTCACGGGTGACACCTTAAGCAGTACCTTATCACTCTCCATGAAAGACACATCCCAGAACTTCCGGTCCGCATAACTCTTCTGCCTAGACTGCGCCGTGCGAAGTCGCTCCTGAATCAACTGCACCTTCTCCAATGCATCCTGAACCAAATCTGTGCCCAATAGCCTAGCCTCACCCGGCTCAAACCAACTAACCAGAAGATCTACATATCCTACCATATAAAGACTCATACGGGGCCATCTGAATACTGGATTGGTAGTATTATTATATGCAAACTCCGCGAGTGGCAGAAACTTGTCCCATGAACCCCCAAAATCAATCACACAGGCATGAAACATGTCCTCCAAATTCTGAATAGTCCGCTCCGACTGCCCGTCGGTATGAGGATGAAATGCAATGCTTAACTCTACCTGAGTACCCAAACCTCTCTGCACGGCCCTCCAAAACTAAGATGTGAACTGTGTACCTCTGTAAGAAATGATAGAAACTGGAACTCCATGCAATCGGACAATCTCCCTGATGTAAATCTCAGCTAACCGCTCCGAAGTATAAGTAGTACCAACAGGAATGAAGTGCGCAGACTTGGTCAGCCGATCCACGATGACCCAAATAACATCAAATCCCCTCGAAGTCCCTGGAAGCTCAACTACAAAGTCCATGGTGATCCGCTCCTACTTCCACTCTAGAATATCTAACCTCTGAAGTAATCCACCTGGTCTCTGGTGCTCATACTTGACATGCTGGAAGTTGAGACATCGTGCTACATACTCAACGATATCTCTTTTCATCCGCCTCCACCAATACTGCTGTCTCAGATCTTGATACATCTTCGCGGCACCAAGATGGATGGAATACCGCGAGCTATGGGCCTCTGCTAATATCAACTCTCGAAGCCCATCCACATTGGGCACGCAAATACGGCCCTACATCCTCATAACCCCGCCATCACCAATAGTCACATCCCTAGCATCACCTCGACGGACCCTGTCCTGAAGAACTAACAAATGCCGGTCATCATACTGGCGTGCCCTAATCTGATCATAAAGAGAAGACCTGGAAGCCATACTAGCTAATACCCGCGGAGGCTCTAACAAATCCAATCTCACCAACTGCACCGCTAAATCCTGAACCTCAAGTGCTAAAGGTCGCTCTGCTGCTGGAAGGTGGGATAGACTCCCCAAACTCTCTGCGCTGCGACTCAGGGAATCGGCCACTACATTGGCCTTCCCCGGATGATATAAAATAGTGAGGTCATAATCCTTGAGAAGCTCTAACCACCTTCTCTGACGCAAATTAAAGTCCTTCTGCTTCAACAGATATTGCAGACTGCGATGATCGGTGAAAATCTCACACTGTACTCCATACAAATAATGGCGCCAAATCTTCAAGGCATGAACAATGGCAGTTAACTCAAGATTGTGCACTGGCTAATTCTTCTCGTGCACCTTCAACTGTCTAGACGCGTAGGCAATCACCCTATCGTCCTGCATCAACATTGCTTCCGAGCCAACTCTAGAAGCATCACAGTAGACTGTATAAGAACCCGAACCAGTAGGCAAAACCAATACCGGAGCTGTGGTCAATGTTGACTTGAGTTTCTGAAACCTCTCCTCACACTCATCGGACAATCTGAATGGATCACCCTTCTGGGTCAATCTGGTCAAAGGTGAAGCAATATAAAAGAACCCCTCTACAAAGCGACGGTAATATCTCGCCAAACCAAGGAAACTCCTAATCTCTGTAGCTGAGGACGGTCTGGGCCAACTCTACACCGCCTCAATCTTCTTCGGATCAACCTGAATACCCTCACTGGACACCACGTGCCCCAAGAAAGCTACTGAACCAAGCCAAAACTAACACTTGGAGAACTTAGCATAAATCTTCTCCTCCCTCAACCTCTGCAACACAACCCTCAAATGCTGAGCATGCTCCTCCTGGCTACGAGAATATACTAGGATGTCCTCAATGAACACAATGACGAAAGAATCAAGGTAAGGATAAAACACGCTGTTCATTAAATGCATGAACGCAGCTGGGGAATTGGTCAGCCCAAATGACATAAACAGAAACTCATAATGACCATATCTGGTCCTGAAAGCAATCTTCGAAATGTCAGAATCCTGAATCTTTAACTGATGATACCCCGAACTCAAGTCAATCTTGTAGAACACTCTAGCTCCCTGAAGCTGGTCAAACAAGTCATCAATACGGGGCAAAGGATACCGGTTTTTCACCGTAACCTTGTTCAGCTGCCTATAATCAATACACATGCGCGTGAAACAATCCTTTTTCTTCACAAACAATACCGGCGCACCCCAAGG
Organism: Nicotiana undulata; assembly: GCA_005239495.1. Taxonomy (NCBI): domain Eukaryota; kingdom Viridiplantae; phylum Streptophyta; class Magnoliopsida; order Solanales; family Solanaceae; genus Nicotiana; species Nicotiana undulata. The sequence goes on along the minus strand of ML261435.1, from coordinate 22,271 downwards.
TGACACACTAGGTCGAATGAACCCCTTATCTAGGAGTTCCTGAAGTTGCTCTTTTAATTCTTTCAACTCCGCTGGTGCCATACAATAAGGTGGAGTAGAGATAGGCTGGGTGCCTGGCACCAAGTCAATACCAAAATTAATGTCCATGTCAGGTGGCATGCCTGGCAGGTCTGCAGGGAATACGTCCGGAAAATCATGGACCACAGGAACAGAATCAACCGAAGGAGCCTCACTACTAACATCCCTCACAAAAGCCAGACAAGATTCACATCCCTTCTCAACCATTCACTGAGCCTTCAAGTAAGAAATCACTCTGCTAGGCGCATACTCAATAGAACCTCTCCACTCAACTCTCGGAACTCCGGGCATAGACAAGGTCACGGTCTTAGCGTGACAATCAAGAATAGCATGACATGGGGAGTCTACACATGCTAAGTAACAACAAGTCCACTCGGATCTCCATACCCTCAATAGATATCATACACGACCGATACACACGGTCCACAACAATAGTATCGCCCACCGGAGTCTACACATGAACAAATGTAACTAAATACTCACGGGGCATACTCAGAAAGTAAGCAAAATATGACGAAACATAAGAGTATGTGGAACCAGGGTCAAATAAAGCCCAAGCATCACTGTGACAGACTGAGATAGTACCTGTAATCACCGCATTGTAGGCCATAACATCATGCCTAGTTGGGAGTGCATAGATACGTGGCTGACCTCCACTTGCTCGACCTCCCCCTCTAGGGCGGCCTCTAGCTTCCTGACCTCCACCCCTAGCTGTCTGGGTGGGTGGTGAAGTGACTGGGGTTGAAGTCGAGGGCTGACCCCTATGTTGAGATGAACTACCAGGACGACGAGGACACTGCCTCCACATATGTCTAAACTCTCCACACTCAAAACAACTACCTGGAGATGGAGATGGGGACTGAAGGGAACCCCTGCTACCAAGATAGATACCGGATGAACCATGCATAGAAGAACCCTGATATGATGATGCTCTGAAGGAGCTCTGAACTGGAAGGGCACTAAAGGATGAACGTCCCGAATGGGAGCTGCGGGGACCCTGCCCCGAATATGCGCCACTATAGGCTGGGCGAACTGGCTGAGGAGGTCTAAATGGACGACCTCTACTGTGCTGAAACTGCCCTCTGGAAGGGGCATCACTGAAGCTACCTAATCCTCGAGGCCTCTTGGCCTCCTTCTCCTCTCGCTCCTACCTACGAACCGACTCAATATCCCGAGCAATGTCAACAACTGCTCGAATGTAGATCCAGACACTCTCTCCCTGGTCATCAAAATCCGAAGCTGATACGTGAGACCATCTACAAACCAAGTGATCCTATCCCTATCAGTAGGGACTAACTCCGAAGCATGTCGAGCCAACTCAGAAAATCACATCTCGTACTTTGTGACTGACATCTTTCCCTGGAGCATCAAACTGCCTGCGATGCTCCTCTCTGTGGGATTGAGGAACATACTTATCTAACAAGATCGTGGAGAACTGCTGCCATGTGGGGGGTGCTGAACCAACCGGCCTACACCTCTCAAATGCCTCCCACCAAGTGAAGGCAGCACCAGCAAACTGAAATGTAGCAAATGAGACCCCACTTGTCTCCAGAATCCCAGCAGTGCAGAGTATCCTCTGAACTGGGGCAACCAGCTGCGTTGGGACTGCCCCGGTGTCTGAAGGCCCTGTACAACCTGCTCAGGTATCCAGGCAGCTGGAGTTTGAATGCCTCCCCCGACCTAAGATATGGTAGCAGTGGTAGGCACAACAACTGCCTAAGCCAAACTGGTACATACTGTCAAGATCTGAGCCAGGGTCTCCTGAAGACCCAGAATGACAATATGCACTGCCGGTGCCTGAGCCTGTCCCGTTGGAGCACTCGCGGTGGGAACCTGATCTTGAATAGTAGGGGGATCCTCTGGTACTGTCCCGGCTACTGTACGACCCCCTACCTCTACTACGGCCTCGACCCCTCGTGGGTCCAACTGGTGTCTGGTCACCCTAATCCGTAGAGCGTGTCCTCACCATATGTGAGAGAATGAAACAACATGAGTTAGATTTCCAGAATCAATAGAATGGCACGACAGAGTTCAAGAAAATGAGATTTTTTTCCTAAGAGTTCTGTAGCCTCTCGAAGATAAGTACAGACGCCTCCGTACAGATCCGCAAGACTCTACTAAACCTGCTCATGACCGTTGAGTCCTATGTAACCTAATGCTATGATACCAACTTGTCACGACCCCAAATCCTTAACCGGCCGTGATGGCGACTATCGTGGAACTAGGCTAGCCACTATCACATAACCACACATTTCTTTTAATAAAAATTCTCAAAATCATTAATAATATTCAAGCAAGTATAAAATTTCTCTAAGTCTTTAACGAACAATAATATAGTCTAACAGTCTAAACCATTCCCCAGAACTGGATTCAACTGATCACGAGCATCTAAGAATAGGACTAATACTGCTAATGTCATAATACAGAGTCTCAGAAACAAATACTAAATACTAAATGAAGGAAGGGAAATGGAGATGCTGCGGACGCAGGACAACTACCTCAAAATCCTGAATGATGACGCCGCACGGACGCAAATGACTACTGCTCAAAACCAGTACCTGGATCTGCACACAAAGTTGCAGGGAGTAATGACGAGTACGCCAACTCAGTAATAATGAAAATAAATCAAGTCTAATGATAAAAAACACACAGTAACAAAACACCAATTCACAAATTGTAAAATACTAAGTCTTAATAAAGTATACATTTAGTACATGTGTTCGAAAACCAATTTCCGTAAAAATCCTTTGAACAAGTATATTTTTCATTTTCTTAGTAAAATTCCCAAAGATATCAGTATGAAAGATGAAATGAATCATAATCAGAATCCAGCAAAAATATCATTATAAACTGCCCCTTAGGCCAAATCATCACTCATAATCAGTCACTCAACACCTCACTATCACTCAGTAGCAGTCACTCAGCACCTCACAGTCACTCATGCCTCCCAATCACTCGTTAGGGGGATGAAACCCAATCGAAAAATATCAACTTTATGCACCAAATCCGAAATTAGCCAAAACCCGACCCCCGGGCCCACGTATCAAAACTCGACAAACTTTATACCAAAATGATCCTCATCATCTCACGATTCTATACATATAAAGAACGCTGAAATCGGAGTCCAATTGACCCCTCAAATCACCCCTAGAAGTTCTCTTAAACTCAAGCCCTGATTTTCCCTTTTCCCACTAATTTTGTCACGACCCCAAATCCTAACCGGCCGTGATGGCGTCTATCGTGGAACTAGGCTAGCCAACTATCAATTTACTACGCATTCGTTCGGTTATAACAATTCACAATATAACAATAAACAACAGTCATAATAAATAAATAAATTATATAAGTCCACCGCCCCCAATAATGAACTAAACAACTCTAAACAACCTTTAAGAACTGGAGTCAATTGTCATGAGAATCTAAGAATAGATAAATCTAACTCTGCTAATATAAAATGTCTCTGAACCGAATACTAATACTATAAAAGGAAGGGAAATGGGGAAGCTGTGGACGCTGGACAACTACCTCGAATCCCGTGAACTGCTACTATCAGCCGAACAACTACTGCTGCAAATTAGTACCTGAATCTGTGCACAGGGAGTAATGATGAGTACGCCAACTCAGTAGTAATGAAAAGAAATCACAGTCTGAGGATATAAAGCACACAGAACAGATACACAATTCCACAAAACCAGTAAAAACACCAAGTCACCATGTAGTATTCGTCAAATAACAAGTTCGAAATCAGTTTCCAGAAATCCTTTAAAAACAAGTGTAATACCAGTATATCGCAGTGAAATTCTCAGTAAAAGCCAGTTTGAAAACGAATAGTTTATAGTTCAAAAACTCAGTAAAACTTTTCATAAAACTGCCCCTCGGGCTAAATCATTTCTCGTAACAACTGCCCATCAGGCATCCTCACAATCACTCTGTATCAGCCCATCAGGCAACCTCACAATCACTGAGTATCAACTCATCAGGAAACCTCTCAATCACTCAGTATCAGCCCATCAGGCAACCTCTCAATCACTCAGTATCAGCCTATCAGGCAGTAATCATCACTCAATTGGTACCAGCGCTCACTGAGGGTGTGTACAGAAAACGGAGGGGCTCCTACAGCCTAAGCGCTATAACATCATAAGGCTTGAAAGACTTCTCACCTCTATCATAAGGCTTGGAAGCCTCCTCACCTCTCCGGCGCTCACTGGAAATGGGCTCAGACTCCGAAGGGGCTCCTATAGCCCAAGCGCAATAACAACATAAGGCCTGGAAGCCTCCTCACATCACTCATAAGGCCTGGAAGCCTCCTCACCTCACTTAGTCAGACACTCTCAGTTTGCCCTTAGGCCATAAATAAACCGGGTTCTCGACCCAAAACAATGTTTTATTTTTCAATAAATAGTATCAAAATACTCTGAGTGTCAAAACCATTTATCAGGAAAAGACTGAGTGTAAATCTCAGCATATCAAGTGAGAAAACACAGTAAAACAGTCCCCCAAGGGGTAAACAAGTCGGCACTAGGCCACAAACATGGCTTACAACCCAAAACATATCATAACATATAAATAATAATTAAGCATAAGCTTAGAAATCGGTTTTGCAACTCAATAGTTGCCCACGTAGGGATTATATCTCAAAAGTTTCCACCTTTGCATTTTCAAAACCCGTGAAGGGTGCATAGTCCGGGGTTTCATACCCTCAGGACAAGATTTTAAGACATTACTTACCTCAAAACTAGCCCGAAACTACTCCGCAATGCGTTTGCCTTTCGAATCAACTTCCGAACGTTCCAAATCTACCAAGTTCAGATTTTTATCATCAAAATATGATTAAGGAACGAATTCCAATGGAAAAATATCGAATTTAACTCAAACATCCGAAACCGGCCAAAACCCGACCCCCAGTACCGCGTCCCGAAACTCAGAAATTTTTATACAAAAGTGTTCTTCGTCTTCTCAGGAGTCCGTACATATAAAGAACACCAAAATCGGAGTTCGTTTGACCCCTCAAATCGACCCCTAAAGGTCTCATAATCTCAAGCCCTAAAATCCCATTTTTCTACTGTTTTTCATGAATTAAATGCCGAGATTATGGTCTGTAATCACCCATAAACGAGTTTTAATGACTAGAACACTTACCTCTATGAAGAACGAGAATTTCCCTCTTCAAAATCGCCCCCAAGAACTCCTTTCCGTACAACAATGGTGAAAAAGAGGGTTTAAGTCGCGGAGGAAATATCTAAATACTGTCCAGTGATCTCGCAGGTGCGATGCTCCTTCCGCACCTGCGATCTCCCCTGAAGTCTCCCAATTCCGCACATGCGATGCACCTTCCGCACCTGCGATCTCGCAGGTGCGACAAATTCCTCGCACCTGCGGACCACTCCCCACTCAGCCAAATCTCGCCCCTGCGGAGCCCAGTCCGCTCCTGCGGAACCGCACCTGCGGCTCCCTTTCCGCAGGTGCGAAAACACCAGCAACATCAATGTGCAGATTCACCAAAATCACTCCAAACTTCCCGTTAACCACCCGAAACCATCCCGAGACCCTCGAGACCCCAACCAAACTTACCAACATCTCCCATAACATCATTCAAACTCAGTTGCACTCTCAAAACGCCAAAACTAACATCAAAACACCAAGTTTACATCAGATTCAAGCCTAAGAACCTTAATATTTCTGAAATCCACCAATGATGCCGAAACTATCCAAATCGATTCCGATTGACCTTAAATTTGCAGACACATCCAAATTGACATTACCAACCTGTTCCAACTGTCGGAATTCCATTCCGACCCCGATAGCCTATTTTCCACTGCCGACCGGAATCGCCAAAAACTAACTTTCACCAATTCAAGTCTAATTCTATACCGTACATCACAAAATTATTCTGAACACACTCCTAAGTCCCTAATCACCTAACGACGCTATCCGAGCCATAAAATTCGCATTCCAAGGTCGTTTACCAATAAGTCACCTCTTATATGACTTTTCCCATTTTAAGGCTATTTTTAAAGGCTAATTGACTGAACTCGCACTACAACCATTCGATTTCAAGCCTATCAACTCTAATACATCAAATACAGTATGACCAATCTATAACAAGTCAATAACAACAATTATAATGCAGGATTTTACGTAACGACGGACCGGGTCATTATATTCTCCCCCTCTTAAGCAAACGTTCGTCCTCGAACGTGCCTAGAGTTGTTCCAAACGCCACCAAAATTGCCGTGAAACCTACCATGCACAATACCCGGGGTTATCCCACGTCACCCTATCCCATATAGGTCCGATAACACACATAATTGAAATTCCATAATTCCACCTGACCCATAACCTTAGAACCAAATTCCCACTTCTGAAATACTTACAAGATCAAAATTCCACACCTATAACTAAAAAAAATCTTAACACGCTGTACCAATCCATATCCGTAACCCAAGATGAAATCACATAATATACCGCGTGGCTCAACCACTCATAGCGATAACTCCTAACCACAATAGATGTTCAACAACTCAATACCGGTACATACCTTCTTATCAAACCATGCCTCGCTCTAACACTTCCATATACTGCCGATGATGAAAGAAACACGTACAAACCAACAACCATTCGTCCGATCAGTATCAATGCCAACTAGTGCCATAACTTGTGCAACTTGTGCACTCAATAACCACATACCAAGAGCTCAATTCATTAAATAAAGAAGACTCACACGACATGACTATCCTGCCACTAAAACTTACCATTACCACATCATGATAAAACCCTAATACGCATCGTGAAGCCATATCACACAAATCCGACACCAAGGATCATACCTCAACCCAACTGAGCTGCAAAGCGTGATGCCTTCCAACCGCTGGACCACATGACATACTCCAAGCCACCTTGCTCAAAATCAATAACCATGCGAAATTCGACGTCAATTACTCAAAATGCATTTCCATAACCATGGGAAATCGGACGATACCATGCCACCCGAATTAGAAAGAACATAACCAACACGTCTCAACCCTGCAACACCCTATTACTTACCTTACTCAAATCTCGCTATAAAGCCCCGATAAAGCTACACCCTGTGCACATATATAACCAACAATCACAACTCCTCGAAATACCGAAAGGTAATTCATAGATCACTCCAGAACACGAATAAGATTAATGGAAATCGAATGGTACATCCCTCAACATTAGCAATTTGGAGTCAACAATTCCGACTCGGTGCAGACCACACACCCATACTGGCCTACCAATAACTCTAAGTCAACTTTGGTCACCCACAACAGGTAGATAACTCTCCGAACGTTCATAATGATAGAATCATGACATATACTAACACCTGACTAGCTTTGCTCGCATCCTCGTAGTTCACAACTACAAAAATAATATGTTCATGAAACTCCCAGTCTCAAAATCCATGAGGTGCACCAATTACCATATCTGATCCCAATTCCACCACTCAAATATATAACACATCCCTGATGCTCAATCATTCCACGAGGGATACCCCTAAATCCCCCCGTGACACCAAGCAACCTTGAATATCAGCAGTCGATCCAACAAGAAAGCGTCGTAACACCAATAAAGCATCCTTATTCAAACGCATTGCCTTAAACACATTGTCCTATATGAATGTATACTCTCATCCAGCCACCCAATAGTGGTATCCTTTACCTAATCATCTGAAACTACCAGTTCTGACCTTCCTTCCAAAACTGAACCGTGACCTCACATATGCCACTCTCCACTATACACAAAATACCGCATACGCCATGCAATCCTATGATAAATATGATAACTTCATGCTCCCTTCCTAGCCACACAACTATGTACCCAACTAGCCAAGAACTTTCCATTTGATCCCATCTAGAAGCAAAATCACTATACATCACATGGCCCTCACGCCAGTAGAATTATACATCTCCAACCGTGGTAGAAACCATCAAGAACTCTCGAATCAGACTTGTACAACACCAAACCGCCATGACTGAATCCTTCTAACTCAACCAAGCTACGCATGCCACCAAATCCCAAGAGAATTGCTAAGAAACACCTGTAACAACTCATTACTTCATAACACCCACATAACTAATCATATCCCTTATCGTTTATCATGTCGATCCGACCTACTACCAAGCTGTCCTATTCATTCAAGTTCCTTCTAACTTACCTTCGAATTGATACTTCTTCTTGCGATAATTCCGCAATTCTCAATCCAGACTCACCGCACGAAACCCGAGCATAAAATATATAGTCTAAGTCTCATAAGCCGCTGAGTACTCCCTTAAATATCCCCCAAAAGCACCCCATTAGAAATACTTACCCTGAAGAGACTTCCTGCGAATTTAAAGTCATTACCTTCACTTTCCTGATACTGATGGATAGAATCCATGATAATGCAAATACACCACAAGCCTTGACACCTTCCCCTTAAATCTCAATTCTAGCCCTTCTCACACCTTGAAGATACTCGATCGGTACATATAACGTTGAATCCGTCTAAATCATTCTCGAACATCATTTACTCTACGCGATTTCAATTACACTAACCAAGTAAACAGAACGACCTGACCCCGCTTGCAACCCACCTACTAGGAAAGTAATCCACACATTGAAGCAATAAGCAAACTCATACAGTTCATACACTACACTTTCAAGTGCAACCCAATCATTCAATGAATTCTACTATCCGTAAAGTACATTACCACTTGTGTCAAAGAAAATTCCATCACTCGAGTCATTCCCAAACTCTACCTCTATAGGTCATAACTGATTCACCAACATACCTCGAACCGAAACCAATACAACACATAATTATGTAATCAACTTACCATTAGCGGACTCCCCCCACTTGGCTCAAAGCCAAAGATCAAGACAAACAATAACTCGCGATGCCCATACACTATCACTGCCACCATACTGTGATGAGATTCAATTAAATCCTTCATAATTTCATATGACCCAAACCATCTAACCCTCAATTCTTATGCAAATCTCGCATTCACCATTGTAATTGTCATGCCAACTCTACAAGCGATCTAAACTCAGATTACAATATACATCATTTACTGATAGAGAGAACTTATACAAATCAAGATAACGGTCACACACCTCAGGACAACCCGCATGAGATACCCCTACCTGCTTAACCTCAAAATGATATCTCCCAATACACTTATGAAAATCATAGCTATCACACAATCACTATACCTTCCTACAGTAGAACACAACCATTGCCTGCCCCCAAGATATCCCATTAAGCGGTATAAGAACCTGAAGCTGATGGCAATACTAACACTGGGGCTGTGGTCAAGGAATTCTTGAGCTTCTAGAAGCTCTACATGCACTCGTCTGACCACATGGATACCGTCACTGGACACCACATGTCCCAAGAATGCTATTGAACTGAGCCAACAATTCACACTTAGAGAACTTCGCACAAGCTTCTCCTCCCTATATCCTTGTAATACCATCATCAAATGCCGAGTATGCTACCTCTGGCTACGAGAGTATGCCAGGATGCCATCAATGGATAAAATAACAAAGAAGTGCCAACATGGATGAAACACACCGTTAATCAAATACATGAACATTGCTGGGGCACTGATCAGCCCAGGGACACCACTAGAACTCAGAACATAACAAGAAAATCCACTTCACTCCACAACTAAGCTACACGATAGGTCCTTCGATACACTCCCAACTCGAGGTCATAGTCTAACTCAAGACAGAAGTCAAATACTCAATGGTTCTTGCTACATCTCCCGCCAATTCATTTTGGTCACAATCAAACAACCTGAATACATCTAACTATCCGATCACACTCACCATGTAGTCATCTAGTCACAAAGTTCCATCAATAAAGACACAAAAGGACATATAAGTCCCCCAACACATGTGCTCACCCAAATGAAATCTCAACACTCAAGCCACAAACAAAATCCGGCCTCAAGTCCTTCCGACTGGCCCATTATTAACATGTTAAAAATCACATATCACCCATGGAAGTCACAAGCCGCCAACGCACAACTGATACCAAGCGCTCGCGTGCGCATTCGAATACATGAAAGGAATTCAAAGAGTTACGCCTTTGGCTGAATAAATGGATTCGTACGATAAGAATTCAAGAATGTGGAATGTTTCCTAAGGGTTATGCAGCCTCTCGAAGATAAGTACAGACGTCTCCGTACCGATCCGCAAGACTCTACGAAACCTGCTCATGACCATTGAGTCCTATGTAACCTAGTGCTCTGATACCAACTTGTCACGACTCTAAATCCTAACCGTCCGTGATGGCGCCTATCATGGAACTAGGCTAGCCAACCATCAATTTACTACGCATTCGTTCGATTATAACAGTTCACAATATAACAATAAACAACAGTCATAATAAAGAAATAAATTATATAAGTCTAGCGCCCCCAATAATGAACTAAACAACTCTAAACAACCTCCCAGAACTGGAGTCAATAGTCATGAGCATCTAATGCCCAGATCGTTACGCCTTTCGTGCGGGTCGGAACTTACCCGACAAGGAATTTTGCTACCTTAATGGAAACTCTGCTAATATAAAATGTCTCTGAACAGAATACTAATACTATAAAAGGAAGGGAAATGGGGAAGCTGTGGACGCTTGACAACTACCTCGAATCCCGTGAACTGCTACTATCAGCCGGACAACTATTACTGCAAATTAGTACTTGAATCTGTGCACAAGGAGTAATGATGAGTACGCCAACTCAGTAGTAATGAAAAGAAATCACAGTCTGAGAATATAAAGCACATAGAACAGATACACAATTCCACAAAACCAGTAAAAACACTAAGTCATCATGTAGTATTCGTCAAATAACAAGTTCGAAATCAGTTTCCAGAAATCCTTTAAAAACAAGTGTAATATCAGTATATCGTAGTGAAATTCTCAGTAAAAGCCAGTTTAAAAACGAATAGTTTATAGTTCAAAAACTCAGTAACACTTTTCATAAAACTGCCCCTCGGGCCAAAATCATTTCTCGTAACAACTGCCCATCAGGCATCCTCACAATCACTCTGTATCAGCCCATTAGGAAACCTCACAATCACTCAGTATCAACCCATCAGGCAACCTCTCAATCACTCAGTATCAGCCCATCGGGCAACCTCTCAATCACTCAGTATCAGCCCATCAGGCAACCTCTTAATCACTCAGTATAAGCCCATCAGGCAGTAACCATCACTCAATCGGTACCAGCGCTCACTGAGGGTGTGTACACACAACGGAGGGGCTCCTACGGCCCAAGCGATAATATCATAAGGCTTGAAAGCCTTCTCACCTCTTTCATAAGGCCTGGAAGCCTCCTCACCTCTCCGGCGCTCACTGGAAATGGGCTCAGACTCCGAAGGGGCTCCTACAGCCCAAGCGCAATAACAACATAAGGCCTGGAAGCCTCCTCACATCACTCATAAGTCCTGGAAGCCTCCTCACATCACTCATAAGGGCTGGAAGCCTACTCACCTCACTCAGTCAGACACTCTCAGTTTGCCCTTAGGCCATAAACAAACCGGGTTCTCGACCCAAAATAGTGTTTCATTTTTCAATAAATAGTATCAGAATACTCTTAGTGTCAAAACCATTTATCAGGAAAAGACTGAGTGTAAATCACTGCATATCAAGTGAAGAAACACAGTAAAACAGTCCCCCAAGGGGTAAACAAGTCGGCACTAGGCCCCAAAACATGGCTTACAGCCCAAAACATATCATAACATATAAATAATAATTAAGCATAAACTTAGAAATCGGTTTCGCAACTCAATAGTTGCCCAAGTAGGGAGTATATCTCCAAAGTTTCCACCTTTGCATTTTCAAAACTCGTGAAGGGTGCATAGTCCGGGGTTTCATACCCTCAGGACAGGATTTCAAGACATTACTTACTTCAAAATTAGCCCGAAACTACTCCGCAATGCGTTTGCCTTTCGAATCAACTTCCGAACGCTCCAAATCTACCAAGTTAAGATTTTTATCATCAAAATATGCTTAAGGAATGAATTCCAATTGAAAAATATCGAATTTAACTCAAAGATCCGAAACCGGCCAAAACCCGACCCCCGGGACCGCGTCCCGAAACTCAGAAATTTTTATACAAAAGTGTTCTTCGTCTTCTTACGAGTCCGTACATATAAAGAACACCAAAATCAGAGTTCGTTTGACCCCTCAAATCGACCCCTAAAGGTCTCATAATCTCAAGCCCTAAAATCCCATTTTTCTATTGTTTTTCATGAATTAAATGTTGAGATTATGGTCTGTAATCACTCATAAATGAGTTTTAATGACTAGAACACTTACCTCTATGAAGAACAAGAATTTCCCTCTTCAAAATCGCCCCCAAGAACTCCTTTCCGTACAACAATGGTGAAAAAAAGGGTTTAAGTCACGGAGGAAATATCTAAATACTGTCCAGTGATCTCGCATGTGCGATGCTCCTTCCGCACCTGCGATCTCCCCTGAAGTCTCCAAATTTTGCACCTGCGATGCACCTTCCGCACCTGCGACCTCGCATGTGCGACAAATTCCTCGCACCTGCGGACCACTCCCCACTCAGCCAAATCTCGCACCTGCGGAGCTCAGTCCGCTCAAAACACCAGCAACATCAATGTGCAGATTCACCAAAATCACTCCAAACTTCCCGTTAACCACCCGAAACCATCCCGAGCCCCTCGGGACCCCAACCAAACTTACCAACATCTCCCATAACATCATTCAAACTCAGTTGCACTCTCAAAACGCCAAAACTAACATCAAAACACCAAGTTTACATCGGATTCAAGCCTAAGAACCTTAATATTTCTGAAATCCACCAATGATGCCGAAACTATCCAAATCGAATCCGATTGACCTGAAATTTACAGACACATCCAAAATGACATTACCAACCTGTTCCAACTGTCGGAATTCCATTCCGACCCCGATAGTCTATTTTCCACTGCCGACCGAAATCGCCAAAAATTAACTTTCACCAATTCAAGCCTAATTCTACACCGGACATCATAAAATTATTCTGAACACACTTTTAAGTCCCAAATCGCCTAACAAAGCTATCCGAGCTATAAAATTTGCATTCCGAGGTCGTTTACCAATAAGTCACCTCTTAGTTGACTTTTCCCATTTTACGACTATTTTTAAAGGCTAATTGATTAAACTCGCACTACAACCGTTCGATTTCAAGCCTATTAACTCTAATACATTATATAGTATAACCAATCTATAACAAGTCAATAACAACAATTATAATGCAGGTTTTTACGTAACGACGGACCGGGTCGTTACTGATTTCCCCAATTAAACACTACTAATAAGGTCCTTAATCACATATAATAGATTTAATAAGTCCAAAAAGCTTACCTCAATGATGCACAAACGTTTCCCTCTTAAAAAACCCTCAAAAAGCTTGGAACCTGCACAATAATGGTGAAAAGAGGGCTAAAAATCGTTAAGTCCCCTTTTTATACTTTCTGCCCAGGCTTTTCGCACCTGCGGCCCATTACCTCGAACCTGCGCTCAAGGGACCGCACCTGCGAAATTTCATTAAACCGGACAATTCTCGCACCTACGGCTCCACTTCCGCACATGCGACCTCGCAGGTGCGGTCAAGTGTCCGCATCTGCGATTTCCTCCTGGGCTAGCTAACTTCCGCATCTGCGGAGCCTCATCCTGCTGCTGCGGCGCTCACCTGCAGTCAAACTTCCGCAAGTGCGGAAATCACTGTAGAAAAACACCAGCAGCTGTTTACTCACTTTTCAACTCCGAAACTTCCCGTTAACCATCCGAAATCAATCCCGAGCCCCCTGGAACCCCAACTAATCATACCAACACATCATATATGATCATTCAAACTTTTTTGCACTCTCGGAACACCCAAAATAACATCAAAACATCAAATTCAAGCCTATGAACTTTGAAATTTCTAAATTCCACCAACGATGCTGAAACTATCCAAAACACCTCCTATTGACCTGAAAATTTGCACACATATCCAAAATGAAATTACGAACTTTCTCCAACTTCCGGAATTCCATTCTGACCCCGATAACCTATTTTCCACTGCCGATCGGAAATCACCAAAAATTAACTTTCGCAAATTCAAGCCTAATTCTACACCGGACATCACAAAAACATACCGAACATACTCCTAAGTCCCAAATTACCTAACGAAGGTATCTGAGCTATAAAATCCGCATTCCGAGATTGTTTACCAATAAGTCAACTCCTAGTTGACTTTTCCAACTATAAAGCTACTGTTAGAGACTAAGTGTCTCAATGCTCACTACAGCCGTTTTGAACCCGAGCCAACCGACTCTAACACATCATAAACAGTATAACCAACCTATGACAAGGAAAAAACAGTAATAATAATGCATGTTCTACGTAACGACCGGCCGGGTCGTTACATATGGCTTTCAATGCTAGATCAAATTTTCCATCATTAAATCATCCCGAGCAGGCCATGTCCAATTGCTCAAATCTAGTAAAGTCAACTCCACATTTGCCTTCATTTTTTATTTTTCACCAACTTGTCCACTTGCCTTTTCGTGACATTGGATGAACAACAATGGTGCTTGTTCCATTTGTTGAGTCAATGCTGGATGAAATACCCCATCATCAAATCATACCGAGCAGGCCATGTCCTATTGCTCAATCTGGTAAAGTCAACCCCACATTTGCCTTCATTTTTTATTTTTCACTGCCAACTTGCCCACTTGCCTTTTCGTGACCTTGGATAAACAACAGTGGTGCTTGTTCCATTTGTTGAGAAGATGCTTTTACTTCCGAGGATCTTGGATTGTTTGTGTGACTCGCCATTGCAAACCAACAAACCGACCACCTTTAATTAGCTTTTATTTCAAAACAACAAGCGTGTTAGAATAAACATTCTCTCTTTTTTCTCTTTTTTTTTCTTTTCAAAATAATTCGATCGAACCTGACGTGGGTTGCCTACGTATCATGTGGAGACATGAATCAGATCTGCGTAGTTTGAAAAATCAGGAATAAAGTAAATAAACTAAATTTTATTCTTATACAATTCAGGCCATGAATGCTCCTAACAAAGAAAATATGTCTTTGGATTTTAAAGTTTTGTTTTCTTTTTTTTGGAAGACTTCTAAAGAAGAAAGAAAATATATTTTCTTTTGGATTTTGATTTTTAATTTTTGAGAATTTTGAAAGGAAGACTTCTAAATAAGAAATAATATATTTTTAGATTTTGACCTTTATTTTGAATTTATAAAAGAAACGACATCTAGAGGAAAAGAAAATATTTTTTTAATTTTTGATTTTTTTTTTCAAAAGAAAAACTTTTGAAAAATATTGAAAATATTTTTGGATTTTGGGAAGAATTTAAAAGAAAATATTTTTGAATTTTTTAAAATTGGGGGCCGGACCCGATGAAGGTTGCCTACGTATCTCACATCCGGTGAGAATCAGACCCGCGTAGTTCAGTTTAAATAATAAAAATACTCTTTTGAAATTGTGATTTTACGCACCAAAACCCTTCAAAATTTTATTTTATTTTATTATTATTTAAAAAAAAAGTTTATTTTATGAAAACTTGGGGGATATTTTCTCTTTCCCTCTCCTCTGTTCAATCAATCTATCCTAAAGCCAGTCACCATTTGAGTAAATCCTACCAAATAATGTTACATGTAGCACCGAAAAATGAACATGCTGGTCTGAAAAAATAGTACTTGTCCTAGACGGGCCCAGTCCCTGTGCCGAGTCCCGCTAGGTCTAATGCACATGAAGTAACTAAAGCGTAGCCTACTAGGGATATTCATTGCGTGTGGCTTGTTCTTCTAAGTTTTCAAATCCTAAAGGAGATGGTATCTAGACCTGGCTTACCCGGGCAGACAACTTGAGCCGAGGAGCGTCAAGCGTCACCAGTAGTAGAACAACACTGGCTATCTAACGGCTCTCCCGCCTAAACATGTGTGACTAAATCCTTCACCAGAAGCTGGTAGGCCAACTGGCTTTATCTTAAGACAGAAATTTTGTGATGCTGGTAGGAAAACACAACATAACTACCTATCAGAGGACTCAGAGGGGTGCGAGAGAGGATACAATTTGTATCACAGTTTAAATAAATATTAAAGCGGTAAATAGGCGACAAGTAGCATATTAGGCTTCCAAACACAATAATATCCAAAACATGATAAAATCCAAACAATAATCAATATACAAAGCTCAAATTCTTATTCATAATCCCCAACAGAGTCGCCAGAGCTGTCACACCTCTTTTTTCCCACACAACCCTATTACGAGGTTGAGTTAGAAGAGTTTTTCCAATTGAAGTGACGTTTTGAAAAGGGAATATTTATTATTTAGAGTCGGTACTTGGAATTGAATATTGGTGTTCCAAGTCACCTTTTATTGAATCCCTTATCAAAAGGAAGATTTGACTCATAATTTACGGTCTACGAAAATAGAAGACTGAGTAAGGAATTCTGTTGACCGAGGGAAAGGTGTAAGGCACTCCTCGAGTCCCGTGGTTCTAGCACGGTCGCTTTATTGACTAATGTACGACTTAAATAAATTTTTAGTTATTCTTGTATTTTATTGATTATGACTTATTTATTACCGTTTAATTAGTTATTGTATTTTTATTAATTGTGTTTACCAAGATGTGGTACGCACACAAGGTATTCTTTGAAATTAAATGTTATACCAAGGTACAAAATGTACACATGGTTAAAACATAATTATTTTAAATTTAAAGGCATCGAGATTCGGGAACGCGCACATGACCCCTCTATTACTTAAGCATATCAATCCAAGATCCGAGTATGAACACATTGGCTAATAGAGTATTTAAAATATTTAATTACTTTACCTCTTTTGGATTCGAGATATATATTTGTATATTTATTAAGATTGTTTTTCCAAAGTTGTACGAACACATATATTGGTTTTAATTTGAAAAATTATAACTATATCCCACGAACGTGTACACAATTACGATAATAGATTAAATGCGCGGCTAAAAGCATTTTCACAGATGTTTGTGATTTATTAACTGCCTAATCATGCCAAAACTAACAAATTTCAATCCATCTCAATAACTACACTAAAGATCCACAAACTAAAGGAAATAGTACTGCCAATTACGAACTAAAAGTAGAATCTATGAGATTAAATATTTTTCTAAGTATGACCACCAAAGAAAACATCAAACCATGTTGGAAATAACCTACTGATATACTATTAAAAAGGAAGAATGCCAATAAAAGAAATTAAATTTCCAAAATATACTACTATAAAGTATCAGAAAAACTGTAAAATAATATATGCATATAAGAATATAAATTCTAATACCTTTGGTTTAAAAGCTTTTTAAGACTACCTTAATTTTACAACTAATCACATAAAGAGCACTTATCTTGTTCAATCCGGGAAGGCATAAGAAAGATGTAATATTTGATCATGCAAACAGGGCCTTGAGTTTCACCATTGCTTCTAGGTAAGTAAATTCGTTGGCCAAACATGAGCACTTTATATTTACAGAAAATGTGAGGATCTTCTACCTTTAAGTAGCTTTCTGCAATATATGAGTTTGATTGCAATGAACTCTGTCGATGTAGAACTGGATCATACAATAGAAACGGCAACGAAATAACGCAGACTAAGATGTAGTCAGCCGTTAGGCCAAAATTTCCTTAATAGTAGGTGCAGATACACTATTTCCGACTCCAAAATGCCGACGGGAATCGACTATTGAATTCGGACAAAACCGCGAACCAGCAACAATACTCGAATGGCGCCGGAAAATTGGAACTCGAACACGACCAGAACTCAAATTTCAATCAAACTCCATTTTTTCACAACCAAGATTGAAATTGAAAAGAAGAAACATAAAAAGTAAAAAAAATAAATATGTTTTTATGTTTTTGTTGTTTCCTGGAATTGTAAATGAATCGAAACTAAGTAATGGAGCTTGAATAATTCTTCAGATCCTAGTTTCCACTCAATTCTTTTCTGATTTTTCTCTCCAAAGACCTCTCGTTTTGGATTCTCGCTCTTTTTCTCTATTACGGTGATGCCGGTTAGTCCCTTTTTTTTTCTTCCTCTTTTATAGATGCAAGTCCCCATTATATATATAGATGTGTATGTGCTTTGTAACTTATCTGAAGAAAGTGAGGAAGTGGGGAAGATCATGGGTGTGTGATGTGAGGGAGTTGGCTAGGAAATGGTTTCATTTTGTTTCTTCCCTTTTTTTTAAATTATTTAAAAGATAAATCAAATTATAAAGATAAGAAAATTAACCAATATTTCTTACAATATAGAAAAACTAATTATTTACATGTTTTTTAAATGATACTTAGAGAGATTCTATAACTTACTTATTAAAATTCTAATTAAAAAAACAATATATTAGAATATATTGAATTCTTTTTTAGAAATAAACTTTGTGCTCTAAAAATGAGAGTATTTTTGTAGTTTTTTTTTAATAAGTGAAACCTATTAAGAGTAAGATAAAAGTTTAGAACATCAAAGATTAGACCTAAAAGGAATAAACCCTAAAATAGTATTATAACATTTGAGTGTGGTCAAAAATTAGTTGTTCACAACGGTCCATCCGTATGTTGTTGTACCCGAAATAAGCATCGAGAAAACTCAGTATCTCGTGTCCGACCGTCGCGTCAATCATTCGATCGATGTTAGGAAAAGGGAAAGAGTCCTTCAGAAATGCATTGTTTAGATCCTTATAATCTACACACATCCTAATTTTATTTCCTTTATTAAGCACAACAACTACGTTAGCTAACCAATCCGAGTATTTAATTTCCCGGATGGAACCTATTTTCAAAAGTTTAGATACCTCGCCCTTGGTTAAATGCGTGTTTGATCTCGGACTGTCTCTTTCTCTTTTGCTTAACCGTATGGAACTTTGGATCCAAGCTAAATTTTTGAGTTGTTACCTCAGGGGGAATCTCTGTCATGTCTAGATGGGACCAGGATAAACAATTGGCATTATCTTTAAGAAATCAATAATTTTTTTCCTACGCTCAGGCGTTAATCATGTGCCCAGGTATACCTTTCGACCCGGTAGGTGCTCGATCAATATAACCTACTCCAACTCCTCAATCGTCGATTTAATGGCATAAGTATCATCAGGCGCTATGAAAGATCTTGGGATGCTGTAATCATCCTCACCGTTCGCTCTGTGCTCCTTCTGTTTTTTCGGCTCGGTTGAGGCCGCTATCATTGATTGCTATTTAGTATCTTTTTCTTTTGCTGGTTCCCTGCTTTTCGATGTTGAAATCGCGGGCACCAGGATTACATCATTGAAAACAAACATTTCCTTCGCGTCTGGCTGTTCTCCAAAGCCTATTTTGACTCCTACCAGAGTGGGAAATTTTAGTGCCTGGTGTAAGTTCGAAGGCACCGCTTTCATGTTGTGAACCCATGGCCTTCCGAACAAGGCATTGTAACTTATATCCCCTTCGATCACATAGAACTTTGTTTCTTGGGTGATTACCGGTAAAATTATCTCACCCTTCGGGGTCTCGCGCGCCATGTTGAATCCATTCAATACCCGGACCGTCGGTACGATTGGATCCTGCAACCCTAGTTGTTCTACGACCCTCGATCTGATGATCTTGGCCGAGCTACCTAGATCAATCAACACGCGTTAAAATTGAGATTATTGATAAGTACAGATATTACCAGTGCATCATTTTGGGGCTGGATGATGCCCTCGACGTCTTAGTATCTGAACGAGATGGTTCTTTCCGAGATGTAATCTCGGGTGCGTTTTTCTATCGTGATAGAAACTTTGTTGCGTTTTATTTGGGGGACATCAACTTCCCGATGATCATGGTGATTACGTGCTAGGGATCCTCTTATTCGACCTGTTTGTTGACGTCCCTGTTTCTGAAGTGATTTTTGGTTCGCTCGCTTAGGGATTGTCGAAGGTGCCCATTGTTGAACAACCGAGCTACTTCTTATCTTAGTTGTCGACAATCTTCGATCTTATGACCGTGAGTACCATGGTACTTACACACCAAACTAGGGTCTCTCTGGGCAGAGTGGGACTGCAACAGTCTTGGCCACTTAATCTCTTTGATGCGTCCTATGGTCAACACTGTACTTACAACGTCTACATTGAAATTATACTCCGATAATCTTGGTGCCTCCCTACTCCCGAGCGACTGTCAAACCGGATCTTGCTCATCAGTCCCTGGCTGCTTATTCCTCAATCATTTCCCTTGTCATTCCTTGTCGGGTGGCGCCCAAATTCGTATGGCTAGTATCAATCTCGGACAGGCCTCGACTCTTGATCGATGATTCTCTTAGACCTTTCATCGGTTCGGACGGGGTAAACAGACCTTGAAGGGACCCCGAGTTGGTCATCCTCGACTCTTATCTTCGATTCATACCTGTTGTGGACGTCAACCTAGGTGACCGCCGGGTGCTCCACCAAGTTTTGCTTTAGCTATTGAGAAGCCATGGAACTTCGGGGGTTGAGTCCTTGAGTAAAAGCTTGAATGGACCAATCATCCGCAAACGGTGAAAGATCCATCTATTCCATTTGGAACCTTGACACGGACTCCCTAAGCATTTCGTTATCCCTCTGCTTGACCTTGAAAAAGGTCTGATTTCCTAGTCTCGGCCTTGATGGCACCAACATGGGCCTCTACGAAAGCATCTGCCAACATGGCAAGCGTGTAAATAGAATTCGGAGGCAAGTTATGATACCATATCATTTTTCCCTTGGACAAGATTTCCCCAAATATTTTCAGCAGCACGACTCAATTTCATCATCTTCTAGGTCATTCCCTTTGATTGTGCATATATAAGAGGTAATATACTCATTCAGATCCGAGGTCCCATTAGACTTGGGAATGTCGGGCATTCGAAACCTCTTCGGGATCAGCTTCGGTGCCGTGCTCGGGGGAAAGGCTTCTGAATGAACTTATTGGGATCTGACCCTTTCAATATCAGCGGCGCTTATGGGATGTGATCGACCGTGGAGTTATATGTTTCCACCTTTTTGTCATTAGCCTCTATCTTTTTCTCGCTAGACTCCACCCATATTGTTAATGCTTCGAGCATCTTCATCACCTCGAAAGTTTCTCCGTGCGCGAACTCACCTGGTTCCACGAAAACTTGTTCATCCTTTTGAGCATTTTCCCGGGACTGCTCGGGCTCAACCCTGTTAGGGCGTGGCTCTGGTATTGTAACTAGTCTATTTTCGCTTACTAAGCCTACAATATTTTGAAAATCGACTGCAGGATCACCCTATCACCTTCATCTTCGGGCGCCTCCCAAGCCGCTAGTCGGGGTGCCCCGTAAATGCTGTTTTTAGGATCACTCGGTAGATGGACGTGATGGCGACCCGTGAGTTAGCATCGACCGAGTTGACGACGAGGACACCATTAGGATCAACATGGGGTACATAATTACTATGCATCACGTTATTGTTCTCGCCGTGATGGCCTGACTCAACGTCAACGTTCAAGTGAGCAGACTGAGAATTTGACATCCTTAGGCTAATATAGAATAAAAACTTCAAAGAACAAGCCTAAAACAAGGTGTGTTATTGTGATGACCCAAAAGGTCATCTTACATAATTTAAGTTGTATCTGTGTTCCGAGGCTCCGAGAGCCTCCATTAGTCTCACCTCGTTATGCGTGCACAGCCCGGGCGTGTAGCCGGGAAGCTATTATGTGAAAAATTGATGAAAATGAGTCTTGATAATTAATGAACGAATATGTTGACTTTGGTCAACATTTCTGGTAAACGGACCCGGACCCGTGATTCGACGATCCCGGAGGGTCCGTAGGAAAATATGGGACTCGGGCATATGCTCGAAATTGAATTCCGAGGTCCCAAGCCCGAGAAATGAATTTTTAAAGAAAATTGTTTTCTGAAAATAATAAAGGATTTTGAAAATGAATAATTATGTGAAAAACCGTGTTTCCGGGCCCGTATTATGGTTCCGGAGCCCGGAACAGGTTTATTATATGTTATGTGACTTATCTGTGAAATTTGGTGTAAAACGGACTTGAAATGAGTGGTTTCGGATCAAAAATGAGACTTTGAGGTTTTAAAGAACTAGAAATGTGGCTTGGAAAGTAGTGTTATGTTCCGAAGGTCCGAATGAGATTCCGAGACCGGGAATAGTTCCGTAGTGTTAATTATAACTTGTCTGCAA
>MDKH01119530.1:0-14335 GCA_005239495.1 Nicotiana undulata | reverse complement strand
TATATCAAAGGAAATAATCCACAACTCCAGCTTTCTTCAATTGGCAACTTTATTCACTAGTTCGTGTCTAGTCCAACCATTTAACTTAAAATACATCAACACAACCTTAATCACCTGCAAGAAAACAATACACACACCTCCTAAAGTAGCTTCAAGTTTGAATCCAAGTTATATTTAGCTTACAACAACCCTCAATGGAAAAACAGCACCATAGAAGTGACATAAGCTCATCCTAGTATTATCGTGTAGTTTATTATCCTAACAACTTAACCAACATACGAGCAAGCTTAAGCACAATTAGTAGGCTGTTATACTCATCTTAACCAGTAGCAAAAACTTTAAATTTCAGAAAAACACATCCCACAACTATCCTCGATGACAACACAACCTCAAAGAGGTGTTATTCTTCACTAGAACTAACTTTTGATGTTGAAATATGGTGTAATCCATTTGCAAGACTTTAAATAACCTAGGGTTGATATTAAAACCATAGAAGAGTATTTTACAGAACATAAACCACTTAAAACAACATCCCACACGAGCTGGAACCACCCAAAAATCAGCAACAACAAGAAGAACAAGAAACTTACTAGCGCGACGGGATTCCCGACACTTGATTTGTGTTGTTTGCCCTTTGTTTGGGTCTTGGATCATGAGAGAACCTTGAGAGAGTGTTTTAAGGTGTATAGGGTCTGAATATACTGAAACTAAACGAGTTAAAACGGGGGTTGAGGCGTCTTATGTATATCAACATATCTAAACCGCCTATGTGGGTCCCATAGAGAGCTACTTGGCGCAGTCTCGCTAAAATACGAATATCTCTCTACTCCGACTTCGTATAGATGAACGGTTTAATGAGTTGGAATGTAGACTCATAGATATTCAATTTGGTAGGTAGATCATACCCTAATTCAAATTATATTGGGAGAAAATAACAGTTACATTTGACCTAATTTTCAGCACATTATGAATGTAACTTGTGAAGACCTTTGCCAACTTTTGTTCCACAACTTGTTTTACTTCAAAACGTAGCACACGAATATCATATGACAAAAATAACTCATATCATAAACTACTTATCATGTAATGAACCATATTCTCACCCTAAAGTACATGTTGTAACATTTCAAACTCGTCGACTTTCGACGAATCTTATTTTCTTCAATTGGTTTAGCTTCTAAGCTTTCCAATCCTGTTGGTACTCGTTATTCAAGATCTTAAATATTTGTAACCTCCAAGGTAACATTATTAATTAATATATATTCCATCAAATATAATCTTATTTTTGAGCTTACTCAATTGACTTACGATGTACTCTCACGTACGAAAACATGAGGTGTAACATTATACCACCTACCCCATCACTAGTCTGGATAAGTACATATTCTAAAAGCCAATGCCCACCGGGAGATTAGCAAAGTGGCAGATTTTGCTCACCGAATTCGACATAATCTATGTCACCCGCACGGCAATGAAAGCCCAGGCCTTGCCAGATCATTTGGCAGAAAATCCTGTCGATGATGACTACCAACCTCTAAGTACTTACTTCCCAGACGAGGAGGTAAACTCAGTCGAGATAAATTCCGAGGACGCCATCACTCGGAAAATGTTCTTTGATGGAGCTGTCAATGCAAACGGGGTTGGGATTGGGGCAATCTTGATTTCACCCACAGGACAACACTATCCGACCACAACCCGTCTACATTTCTTCTGTACAAACAATACTGCCAAATATGAAGCTTGTATAATGGGTATGAATATGGCCATTGATATGGATGTAGACGAGTTATTGATCATGGGAAATTCTGATTTAATCATCAAACATGCTCAGGGAGAATAGGAAACTCGAGACGTTAAACTCCTTCCATACAGACAACACGTGGAATATCTTAGCAAACGATTCAAAGTTGTCGAGTTCAGATATATTTCTCGATGCCACAACGAGTTAGCCGATGCGCTGGCTACCTTAGCTGCAATTCTTCCATATCCGGGTAATGTTCACATTGACCCATTGGAAATTTAAATCAAGGAAAGGCATGGTTATTGCAACACGGTCGAAGTAGAGCCCGATATCCAACCATGGTATCACGATATCAAAAGATTATTGAAAACAAAAGAATATCTAGAGCAAGCCAATGGGGACCAAAAGAGAACCATCCGGAGACTCGCCAACAGTTTCTTCCTAAGTGGGGAAGTATTGTATAAGAGGACTCCCGATCTGAATCTATTAAGGTGTGTAGATACCAAGGAAGCCTAAAATATCATGAACGAGGTGCATTCAGGAGTATGCGGTCCCCACATGAATGGGTACGTTCTCGCAAAGAAAATCTTGCGGGCCGGGTATTATTGGATGACCATGGAGAAAGATTGCTTCACCTTCGTCCGGAAATGCCATAAATGTCAAATACATGGCGATTCGATCCATGCATCGCCATCAGAATTGCATCCCATGTCCGCACTCTGGTCGTTTGTTGCATGGGGAATGGATGTCATCGGGCCGATCGAGCCAAAGGCCTCAAACGGGCACAAATTTATCTTGGTTGCTATTGACTATTCACAAAATGGGTCGAGGCAGTCACATTCAAGGCTGTCACTAAGAAAGTAGTGGTGGATTTCGTGCACTCTAATATCATCTGTCGTTTTGGTATCCCAAAGACTATCATTACTGACAATGCCACAAATCTAAACAGTAACTTGATGAGGGAGGTATGTGAACAGTTCCAAATCACACACCGCAACTCCACCCCTTACCGGCCCAAAGCAAATGGCGCCGTTGAAGAAGCAAACAAAAATATCAAGAAAATCCTCAGGAAAATGATTCAAACTTCCATGCAATGGACGAGAAATTGCCCTTTGCATTATTAGGATATCGCACGACCGTGCGCACGTCGGTTGGAGCTACTCCTTATCTAAGGTTTATGGCACTGAAACCGTAATACCCGCAGAAGTTGAAATTCCCTCCATTCGGATTATTGTTGAAGTAGAAATTGAGGATGATGAATGGGTCAAAACCCGATTGGAACAATTAACTCTGATTGACGAGAAAAGGATGGCCGCAGTTTGCCACGGGCAGTTGTACCAACAAAGAATGTCCTGCG
The DNA here is from genome assembly GCA_005239495.1 of Nicotiana undulata. NCBI lineage: Eukaryota > Viridiplantae > Streptophyta > Magnoliopsida > Solanales > Solanaceae > Nicotiana > Nicotiana undulata. The sequence continues at coordinate 11,237 of MDKH01119530.1, read as the reverse complement.
CCTACAACAAGAAAGTGCGGCCTAGGAACTTTGAAGTAGGGAAACTTGTTTTAAGACGTACCCTCCCACACCACGAAGAGGAAAAAGGAAAATTCGCCCCGAATTGGAAAGGTTCATACATCATAAGGAAATTGCTTCCAAAAGGAGCATTGTACTTGGGGGACATCGAAGGAAATGACCCCGAAATGGCTGTCAATGCAGATGCAGTCAACAAGTATTATGTTTGACCTGTATCGTGAGGAAGATACTTACAATCGAAATGACGAAGGCTTTCATTCATGCTACTCCAAACACTATCATTTTGTAAACCCTCTAAGCCGGTTACTCTTCATTGACAACCCTCTTCGTAACATGAAGTGTATAAAAAAATTCAAAAAAAAAAAATTCAAAAAGAAAAATCAAAACAAAAATGTTTCCCTGAACTACATCTGACTTGATTTCGAAAGAATACGTAGGCAACCTCTCCCTGGGGTTCAGTCACACCAAAATAAAAATCCACATTCCCCTAAAAGGTTAAGCTGGGGCAAGTGTTAAAATTCGGCAATGATTCGCCTAAAAGTTCCAAAGTTGTAATTCAATTCAAAATTCTTTTTACCCCAAATCATGTTCAAGTACTTCCGATCGATCGGTGAAGAAAAGCCATAATGGGAGGATACATCTATCTGGACCTGATACAAGCAATGAGAGAAATTAAAATGAGAGAGTCTTATCGGTGAAAACCCGCACGGGCACCATAAGGCGATCGCGAGCAGGGAAACTAAAAATGAGAGAGTCCTGGTAGTGAAAACTCATAAAGAGAACTACAGGGCGATGGCGAGAAGAGAAATGAGAGAGGTTAGTTGGTGAAAACCCGAAAAGGGCACTACTAATCGAAAAGAGGATGATCGGCCACTGATATCGACATGGTCACGGGACAAGGTTTCTCAACCTCGAGTTAAACGTTGTGACGAATTTCTGAGAGTCAGATGGTTTATATAGATCAGGCATTCAGTCCAAGATGCATGTCATGTTCATTGAAGGCTACGTACACTCCAGATAAGTCCTTTCTTCTCGTTTCCCGAAAGGGATATTTCTTGTCAAAATCCATTATCTCCATTTCTTTGTTATTCTCTTTCAATCCCTTTCTGTTTGATTCTGTTTATAAAGCAAGGCAAAGAAAGGATGGCAAAACTGATTTACTGGGTTCCCGTTTAACGCGAGCCAACATGCAAAGGGCACCGAGCCTCATCAAGGGCATCGAGTCGATCCCGACTGGCCGCAACGGCCGATGCTTAAGACGTAAAACACTTGGAAGGAGGAGATCAAATTGAAATGCCTATAAAGGCGATTGAAGTGAAAGGTTAAGTCCCACGTGGCTAACCCTCTCGGCTAAGTTTGAAGAGCTGAAGTGCTCCAAATTCTTTAAAGTTTAAAGTTGGAAATGAAAAGCCGATGAAGGCGAAGCAAAGTTGGAAAGGTTAAGTCCCGTGACTAACCGTTGCAGCAGAATTTAAGGGGGCCAAAACTTCCCCGATACTCTGGAAATCCAAAAGAAAAAGCAAGTGAAAGGCCTATAGAGGCAAAATAAAGACAAATGTTGGGTTTCACGTAACCGAGCACCATGTTATAATCTGGAAAGCCAAGGTCCCCGTGATTAGAGATGAAACCCAATCCCCAGCAAGCAAGCAGCTGGTCGAGATTTTTTCCACAAGAACTGAGAGCAAGCTGTTGAAAATCAAGGCCGCAAAACCAACCACCGTTTCAAACTAACAAATTGTTCTTTGTTTGAAGGAAACAGGTGTAACTCAAAACAACCTTGCAAAATGTAAGTGTAACCAAAAGAAAAGGCGCAAGAGCTAGAAGCAGCTCTGCAGCAACAACTCCAAAAAGGAAGTTTTCTCCAAAGTCCTTTTCCGCATTTATTCAAAAAAAAATGTTGAAAATAGCTCAAACCTGAAGTGGTATAGGGTCCCCAAACCGTAGACCTGCTTTTCCAATTAAGGGTATACATTCCCTAATTGATTTTCTTTTCCCGACATGGGTGCACACGCTCCCTAGTCGATGCCAGTTAAGGATATACACTCCCTAATTGATGTTTTACTTTTCCAATTAAGGGTATACACTCCCTAATTGATGATATGCTTTTCCAATTAAGGGTATACATTCCCTAATTGATGTTTTTATTTTCCAATTAAGGGTATACACTCCCTAATTGATGTTTTACTTTTTCCAATTAAGGGTATACACTCCCTAATTGATGATCTGCTTTTCTAATTAAGGGTATACATTCCCTAATTGATGTTTTTCTTTTCCAATTAAGGGTATACACTCCCTAATTGATGATCTGCTTTTCTAATTAAGGGTATACATTCCCTAATTGATGTTTTTCTTTTCCAATTAAGGGTATACACTCCCTAATTGATGTTTTCTTTCTCGATTAAGGGTATACATTTCCTAATTGATTTTATTTTCCTGACATGGATTCACACGCTCCCTAGTCGATGCCAATTAAGGGTATACACTCCCTAATTGATGTTCTGCTTTTCCAATTAAGGGTATACATTGCCTAATTGATATTTTCTTTTCCAATTAAGGGTATACATTTTCTAATTGATGCTTTTCTTTTCCAATTAAGGGTATACACTCCCAAATTGATTTTCTTTTCCAGACATGGGTGCACACGCTTCCTAGTCGATGCCAATTAAGGGTATACACTCCCTAATTGATGTTTTACTTTTCCAATTAAGGGTATACACTCTCTAATTGATGCTTTTCTTTTCCAATTAAGGGTATACACTCCCTGATTGATGCTTTTCATTTTCCAGCATAGCGTATACAATCCCTAGCTGATTTCATTTTGCAACATAGGGTCTCCAACCCCTAGTTGATATTGCTTTGAGATATAGGTATCCACTCCCTAGTCTGCAATAACTTTGGGTGCACTACTCCCAGATTTTCATCGCTTTCAATAACAAGATAGTGTAGATTTCTTTATAATAACTCACAAAATTTTCCTAGTAAAAACTGGGGCAGAAAATTCTGTTCGTTTGTTTTGAACTTTGTACAGATTACATTTTTAGGACATTGGAACTCGAGACGACCAAAAGAAGAAGTTTCGATCCAAAACAATAAAACAAAAAGGGGAAAGAGAAGATTGAATCCAAAAGTGCAGGAAACGGGGAAGACATAGACTATTCAGGACGAGATCGAAGTCATTCGTCCAGTATATCCTGCCTTGATCCGAGGAACGATAAGACAAAACCAGCACCTGCAGCTAACAAGCATCAGGATCCAGGTCAGAGAAAGCAGAAGATCAAGACTCAAGACCAAGTCCTAAGATAGGAATCTTGTAACTAGCAGTTGATAGGTTTAGTTAGTCTTTTGTCTTGTTACTTTGGTGTAATAAGGAGATCGACAGTAGTAACAGCAACAACAACAGTGAAACCACAGTTACTCGGTGGTCTCAGCTACCAAAACATCCAGAACTACATTGACCTGATTCCTTTATAGCCAAGGATATGTAGGCAACCTTTGAAACAGGGTTCAGTCAAAATTTTCAAAAAACACTTCACAATGGAACATATGAATGGGTGAAGTCATTTATGGTTTATCACTCTGTCTTTTCCCGGAAACTCTTCGTGTTTCCGAACAATGAGGGGCAGCTGTGAGCGCGTGATTTTTCACCTACCACATACCCCTACAAATTCAGTACGATAAATTAATTTTGTTGAGTTTTAGTGATTGATTGTGAATTATTTGCATTTGCATATTCATAATTCACCCTTCTTAAAATCATGAATTTCTTATTCGAATTAATTAATAAACGAACGATGTTTATTTGAGGTAATGTAGCTTTAAAAACTAATTACTAAAAATAATAATTTCTTTTATTATTATCCCGATGAATCATGGATTTAATTAGGAATACAAAATTAATTGTTTATTGGTAATTAATTTGTGATTAGGCGAAATGAGGTTTAGAATTAATTATTGCATTTCTATTTGGATCTAAATAGGTTTAATTAAGATTAATTAATTATAGGATTTCATTAGGGTGCTAATTAAATATAGGGGTTAACTACATATAATTAGATATAGGTGTTAATTAGGACCTGGGCTCAGCTTGCCCAGGCCCAAAGAATTAGTCTCTACAAGCACCCAACAACCCAGCCCAATAATCCCCTCAGCCGGCTTGCCCCATACACTATCCCAAACGACCTTGTTTCATCACCCTCATCCCCCAGCCGTTGGATCATCTCGATCCAACGGTTCCGAACCCCACACCCCTAAACTATAAAACTTTTCCTAACACCCCCACCCCTATCAAAGCCTAAGTCTAACACCCCCCTCCCCAACCGTCTCTCCCTCTTCTCTTTAGAGACCGGCCCTGAACCTCCATCCACCACCGTAGTTCCACCCTTCCTCCGCTTTGCTCCGCCGACCGGAAATCGCCTCCGGCGGCGGAGTTCATCCAATCGAGCCCAAATTTCACCTAGATGATCCTCTCTTCATCCTCAATCACCCCTACCATTGATTTCATCAGAAACCCGCTTAAATCTCTCAATTTTCAGACCTAAAAATCTTAAACCCTAGAAATTCCACTCCGGCCGATTTAGAGATAACCAGCAGCTCGAACCTTCATGAGTCAATTGCTCTTGACTAGAGCAATTGATTCATGAGGGTTTGACTCGTTTTCAAACCCTGACGGAGTCCGTCCAAGGTCCGGCGACCCCCAAGTTTTTCGGCCAAAGCTTTTTTCTAGAAAAAGAAACGGGTATTTCCTTTTTATTTTGTCTGTTCCTAGGGTTTTACTGTGAAAAGAAATCATGAACAAATTAATAGGTTTAATTACTGTTTCCATTGTTCCTTCTTAGACTAGCTTATTTCTCTTGTTATTTTGCTCCTGTTTGCTTGAACGTTCCTTCTTGTAATTAATTCAGAACCTGAATAGACTTCCTTGCTTAGTAGATAACTTAAGATTCTTATTACTACATCAGTGCATATCTATTTCCTATCATTGATTCATGTTTGGTTAATTGACCTTGTGTATTGTTAGTTCATTCATACATGCTTATGTTAATTGAACCCTGTTTGGATATTGGAATGATATAGCTCAGGTTTTGATGATTCATGAGTTTTAAATGTGCTTCATGTATTTGTATCAGTTGATTGACCATGTTTAGGTTTTGTTTGTATATTATGCTCAACTATTCGATCCCCTAGCTTGTTTTCTAATTTTTAGTTTATTGTTGAATTGATTTCACCTCAACTCATCTTTGATTTAGTAGTCTGATTAGTTAACTATTAATTAGTTGATTAGGTATACCCTTGAAACTAAGATAACTAATAGTATAATTGGAAATTAACTCTAAGGACCTAAACTAACTAACCTAGAACCTGAAAATAGCTCACGTAAAATTAAAGCTTGATTAGTGAGTTAGTCACTCAATTAGTCAACATTTAATAAGCTAATTACATACTAAGCTAAGAGTTAGCTAATTGCAACTTCACTAATGGTTAATTAAGTTGATCACTCAATTAGGTTGATTAAGTATAATGACTCAAATTGAGTTAATCACAATTAGGTCTAAATTACTAAGTTAACTGCTTGATAGAAATGCTTCAATTAACCTAACCTAAATCATAAAATTGATTCACTTAAGAGTAAAATAAGTTTAAAAATCAGCTTTATCAAGATTAGTTATTGAGTTAATCACTCAATTAGGATGAACTAGCTAAAAATTGATAACCTGATCTTTAATTACTAAATGAGTAATTCTAAGGACACTAAAGGGTAATATAGGAATTACAATTAAAGAATCTTGGTTGTAACTACCCAAGAACTTTCTAGAACTAAGAAAACTCACAAAAATCAGATTTGTTTAAGGGTAAAACAGTAACTCTTAAGGGGGGATAAGGGCTGGAAATATAGGAATGTTCTAGAAGAAGGTACAGCTGCTCAATAGGATAAGGATGGACAACTGTACCTGTACTATTTTCAGCCTAATAGGATTAGGAATATCCTCTAAATATGCTACCCTAAATTTCCCTATATATAGACTAGGATATTCAGCATAGAGGGGATCCTTTTTTTTTTACAACTTTTGGGGCTACTGAAAATCTGGATACACACACAGATTTTTCAGACCTATTTATATACCTTTTTTTTAGATATCATACGCTTTTCTTCCCTAATACTATCATTCTTAAAATATTGGAATCTGAAATAAGGAGGATACTAAAAAAAATATAGAAAAACAATACAAAGGATGCAAGCAATCTGGTCTTGAGTGTTTTCTGAAGAACTATTTCAGTAGCTGAGTTTCTTCTAAAAATAGGCATTCGAGGCTGAGGTGTTTGTGTCAAATCTGGGGTCTTCCTTCGACTGACTTCTGGGGTTTCCTTGTTGTTATTCCCGGTTTTGTTGTTGTCGTGGCCTTCTTTGTTTGCTGAAATTCACTCCTTGAAGCTCCCTTCTCTCTAACTTTAATTTGGTTGGATTCCCTGTTTTGCTAAATTTCCCTGAAAGGTATGTAATAACTTTGCCATAAATGAAGTTCTTAACCTCTATTTGTTTTGCTATTGATACTTGTTCGTTTCTTTCCTTCTCTTTGATTCTTTGTTTAATTCTAAGTTCATGAATACATGAATCTCATGTTAAAATGTATGTGAATATCCTTCTAAAACTTGTTTGGTATTCTCCAATATATGAAACTTGTTTAGAGTTATGTAAAAGAGCACATGTTTAAATCCACAACTGATTGGCGTTAAGGAATTGAATCTGATCCTCTCATGGTCAGATTCATACCAGGAAAACGCCCAAATATTTTCCTATCCCTTCTTTAGCAAACTTATGAGATACAGGTGTAAGTCATGAAGTGTTGTTGGCTTGCACAGGAGCAGCAGTGGATCTCTCATTTTTTTTAGTAAAATTTTTAATCAAAAAGGCAGTGTAATAGTATATTTGGATACTTTCCTCTTTTCATTGTTGTAATAGACTGGACTGGACTATATTAAATCTATACTCAGTTGCGTTTTTCCTTCCGTTTTTGTTGTTCGTATGACTCCTTAAAAATATGGAATTTCCAATTCTTTGAAAAAAAAATTATAAAAAATGAAAGGGGTTGTACCAGCTCGGGCCAGACCTGCAAGGTCACACGAACTGGGGCCAGTCCTTGAACACGACCCAATCAGGCCTGATAGAGTCTGGATATTGGGCCTAAAGTGGTACAAAAGCCTAAGGCTTTCGAAGCTATATATATATATATATATATATATATATATATATATATATATATATATATATATATATATATATATATACGTTTAAGGTTAACAAAATTTTGTATAGGTTAGACATTTTATTATTAGGGTTCAATCGAAGTTGAAAATGACTTTTCAGACTTGGTACGATGTTGATATTAAGATTAATATGCCTGAAATGACTATGAAAACCTGTTTTTGTCTTATTTTCTAACATCCCCATGATTTACTTTAAACAGCTTATTTCGCATACGATCAGCTCCGAAATATATAAGTACAACTTCATTATTCAAAAGCATTTTCCATTAAACTGAGAAAATACTCGTTTAGGTATCGTAAATTTATAACAGTAGACGCACTAAATTCCTGTGCAATGCCCAAAGTATGAATCACAAACTAGATAGCATGTATTTATGCCATCTGAAATTGATTAAACCATCTAGACCAACGTTATAACATAGCTGAATATAATTGTTCAATTCTGTTAAATGAATGATTGACTGATGTTTAAAACTGAAAATTGATGAATTCACTTTGGCACCCTCTCGTAACTCTTGCATTCTTAGCATGCTTCTAGTTGACTTGTATAATTTCCTTTTGCAATTAGCCAAAATTTGGATTTGGACTAAGGATTAATAACTATTGGGCTAAAATATAGCCATATCCCAAACACTTATCTTTAGGATAATGAATCCAATTTCTAGACGATTGCCACAGATCATATAAGCTAAGGATATTTCCTTTAGTTTAGAATTATAGAACTACCCTTCCTTGTTAACTTGCTTTTATTGAGTTGCATGACTTTACTCTTCTTGCAAAAGTAGCCACAATTAGGATTGGCCAAAAGATTTAAAACAATTAAGGGGCTAAAATATGGCCATAGCCCGAAATATGTTATCTTTTAGGCTAGTGAACATCATTTTTAGAGTGATATCCTTTAGTTTGAAAATTGGGTAAAATCAAGTGTCATTCCAAAATTACCCTAATCTACACTCGGGAGTGGCAACTTGTGCCCCCGACCTTCAACTCTAAACAATTAACAAAAAATGCACATAGCAACCACGGGTGCATTTCATGTGACGTGTTTGCCATGTGTTCAAAAATAACAAGTGCACGCCATCGTGACTTGTCTAAAATTAATCCATAAACGTCCTAATTGATGTTAAAACTAAAATGCTCCTTTAAATAGAAAACATGAAGAATAACCGAACATCACCTCAAATAGGCATTATAAAACCATCAGGATAATAATCTTGACTACGTAACCTACACTCGGGTGAGAGAACTCATGTCCCTGTTTCCAAACTTCAAATTATAATAAAATCACGTGTTAGAATTGTGGTTGCATTTCATGTGGCCCAATTGTAGCATGTTCAAAAGCATGACAGGTGCACGTTCTCATGACTTGTTTTCAAGATAAATCCATAAATATCAAAAGCGTTCAAAATTTAAAAAGGCTAAATGCACAATGTGTTAAAGCACGTAAAACAATAAGATAATTTAGGCCAAATACTTATAGTTAAGCGACCGTGCTAGAACCACGGAACTCGGAAATGCCTAACACCTTCTCCTGGGTTAACACAATTCCTTACTCGGATTTTTGGTCGCAGACAAATCAAAACAGAGTCAAAAATTCCTCGGTTTGGGATTTTAAAAATAAAACGGTGTCCCGGAGCATCGTCAAAAATCCGGGTGGAGACTCTGAAAACTAAAATAAATCCCAAATCCGAATAATGTCACTTAAAGTGGAAAAACTCCCTTATTACTCCCTTCATTACTCCCGGGTAGTGAAAAAGGAGGTGTGACAACAGGGTGGCGGATTTATATGGATTATAGGAAACTAAACACAACCACTGGAAAGGACCATTTCCCCTTACCCTTCATTGAACAGATGCTGGACAGGTTAGCTGGGCGATCTTATTTTTTTTTCTTGGACGGATACTCGGGGTATAATCAGATCTCAATAGCCCCGTAGGATAGAGAGAAAACGTCTTTCACTTGTCCGTATGGCATCTTTGCCTTTCGAAGGATGCCCTTTGGACTTTGCAATGCACCAGCCACATTCCAACGGTGTATGTTAGCCATTTTCACTGACATGGTCGAGGACATTATGGAAGTGTTTATGGATGATTTCTCCATGGTAGTCTTCACAACATAAAAAGAGTTCTAAAAGATGCGCGGAGACAAATCTGGTGCTGAATTGGGAGAAGTGCCATTTCATGGTACAAGAAGGAATAGTGTTGGGGCATAGAGTGTCCAAAAAGGGAATTGAAGTAGACCATGCAAAAGTTGATGTGATTGAGAATCTTCCAGAACCCACCTCGGTAAAAGCTGTGAGAAGTTTGGGAACGCCGGATTCTACAGGCGGCTCATCAAGGTTTTTTCAAAAATTGCTAACCCCTTATGTAAGTTGCTTGGAAAAGACCAACACTTTGTGTTTTCTAATGATTGCAGGTTAGAATTTGAGGAGCTGAAGAAGAGATTGGTGACTGCACCCATCATTGTTGCACCCAACTGGGAGCAACCATTCAAGCTGATGTGCGACGCTAGTGATTATGCTATAGGAGCTATTTTCGGGCAGTGCAAGGATAACATTATGCACCCGATTTACTATGCAAGCAGGACGCTTAGTGGTGCTCAGCTGAACTACACTGTCACGAAAAAGGAAATGCTTGTTGTAGTGTTTGCGTTCGACAAATTCAGGTCATACTTAATTGGCTCAAAAGTTATTGTTTATACTGACCATGAAGCCATTAGGTACTTGATAACAAAGAAGGATTCAAAGACACGCTTGATTCGCTGGGTTCTGTTGCTACAAGAATTTGACCTAGAGATTCGTGACCGAAAGGGAACAGACAACCAAGTGGCAGACCACCTCTCGAGGTTAGTAGGGGCAGAAAAGAGAACGGAGGTCCAAGATATCACTGATGTCACGACACAACCTATGGGCCACGACGGGCACCCGGTACCTTACTCAACCGAGTACCAACATGACATATCTTTCTTATCATACTATCATGGGTAAATGGGCCAAAAGGGCCTTCATGAGATAACAAGAATAAAATATAAGTGCATACTAGACATAGGATGACCCTACATTATATAGAAACTTATACATGTGACATACGGGCCTATAAGGCTGGCATGATCATTTGTAAACTCAAAACATAGGCTGAAAAGACCATACAAGTATCCATATACATGTCATCTGTCTACAAGCCTTTAAGAATACATAAATTTCATATAGGTCGGGACAGGGCCTTGCCATACCAGTCAATACATGTCCCAATCATACTGACCAAATAGGAAACTCCAGAGCAAGTGGAGTGAAGCAACACCTTCCGCTGAGCTGATAGCCTATTAGGAGGACTGTCAACCTGTCTATCGGGACCTGCGGGCATGAAACGCAGCGTCCCCAAGAAAACATATCTTTCTTATCATACTATCATGGGTAAATGGGCCAAAAGGGTCGTCATGAGATAACAAGAATAAAATATAAGTGCATACTAGACATAGGATGACCCAACATTATATAGAAACATATACATGTGACATACGGGCCTATAAGGCTGACATGATCATTTGTAAACTCAAAACGTAGGCCGAAAAGACCATACAAGTATCCATATACATGACATCTGTCTACAAGCCTCTAAGACCACATAAATATCATATAGGTCGGGATAGGGCCCTGCCATATCAGTCAATACATGTCCCAATCATACTGGCCAAATAGGAAACTCCGGAGCAAGTGGAGTGTAGCAACACCTTCCGCTGAGCTGATAGCCTATTAGGAGGACTGTCAACCTGTCTATCGGGACCTGCGGGCATGAAACGCAATGTCCCCAGGAAAAAGGTATGTCAATACGAATAAATTATTGAGTATGTAAGGCAGAAAAGCATAAATAAGAACAATAATGTAAAGAGAGAAATAGGAGATACAACATGTAGCATCTGAGTGCCTCTGAGAGATAGTGACATGAAATGCGTGATAC
>ML261431.1:35293-62231 GCA_005239495.1 Nicotiana undulata | reverse complement strand
TCGCGAGCGGGGAGAGATATTTTCCCACGAGTCGCATGAATGATTCACGAGCGTGGAGGTTTACCGAGTCAGCGTACGAGTCGCAGGTATGATTCGCGAGCATGTGGAGCTTTATGACCGAGTCAGTCCTTATGACTTCGGCCGATAGCTAGACGTTAATCTGAAGATATGCTTAAATGTTGAAGATCACTCAACTCTCTCAATATAGTAAGTAATATAGTTGCTCGGCCCTATTAGGCTCGGTGTGTATATATATATATATATATATATATATATATATATATATATATATATATATATATATATATATATATATATATATATATATATATAATTGCTCTGCCGTAGTAGGCTCGCTCATAGGCACTCGGCCATACTAGGCTTTGTAACTCGACCAACTGGGATCGCTCATAAGCGCTCGGCCATAGTAGGCTCGGTATAATATTTACCATCTGATCAGAGGTTGCCCAATAAGAGCCTGCCCATCGATTATAGCTCGATGGTAATGAAAATAATGTAATACTGGATATATAGAGTCTCTGCTCTCTTCACTGGAAGAAGGAAATACTCAATTCTTTGATGTCAAAAGGGAAGTTTAACATTTGCATGCATGCATCAATAAAAGCTTCAGGTAGATGAAGCAGTAGACATCTTTATTTGGTACTTAATTTGGTGGTCAATCAGAAGCTTTCATAATTTGATAATTATGCGATATTGGTCAGACTAAAAACAACGAATGAACTTCTTAATGTAGTGATATCCTATTTCTAAGAACTGAAAAGTTCAAGTAATGAATATGAAGTCCCGATAAAGAGAATATTGTAATTTATAAAATTAGAAAAATATACGTAAATTCCGGGATTTGGATTTTTCTTTATGCTTCATTATCAAACTCGTATAATTACGATATTATGCCAAAATGAAGGAAGGGCTTAGCCTTAACATACTTGGAGCAGGGAAAAATTTATATAACATTCTTGTAGGAGAATTTGATTGCAAGAAGTCTTGTTGCTAACGTCTTGTAGGAGCTTGAATTGTAACGTTTCTAACGTTCTGTTGGTCCTTATTTTCAAGAAATGAGAAATGAAGCTTTGTTGAAAGCTTGAAAATGCTAACGTTTCTTTTATGTTAAGATGCTTATATTTTTTATTTTATACAAAGTGTAAAATGTGGGGTGTCTTGAATGTATTATGGCATGTTGTCTCCTAAGCCAATTTGACTATTAGTCATTTTGTTTTGTTTGGTGGTGCTGCCACGTTATTCTTTTTGTGTGTGTGGGGAGGGGGGTTATTCTTATCTCATAATTTATTAATTAACTAGGTAATGCCTCATTACCCAATAACTAAAAAATTACCCGCATAATTAAGAATTATCTTAACTACTTAAAATACTGCTCATTTTTAATATAATGTATTCATCATACTATCGTGTTCATATGGTATCTTGTATGGTACTAGTCCATAAATATCGGGTATTATCACTTGAACCGTATTTTATCCCAAATCTGCAACCTTCAACGAAACTCGTTTTCTTTAATTTGTGTACCCTTCCCTTAATAGCACTTACTTATTGCTTGTTATAACTTGCATAAATATTCTAACATCAAGGTAATCTCATCCCCGAGTTTATGTCAATTTACTGAAGATGAAACTTTAACGTACGAAAAACGCGAGATGTAACAGGTCGAAACCTCTAGCATGAATTTCTTCAAGTGTCTCCCTCTGAGATTGGCACCTGGACAAGTCATTACTTCGCTTTTCCCGGTCATAAGCTTCCATCAGCTCCGTTTGAGCAGCCCTGGTGTCCCTTAAATTCACGGCAAAAGTTTTATCAATCGTGATCTTCGTCTTCTCGGCCTCGGTCTTTGCAAGTTTGACCTCGAGCTCGGCGATCCTTTCGGCCTAGGCCGTACCACTCTCTTTGACACCACTGAGTTGGGTCTCGATCGATTCCAGTTTGGCTAATGCATCTTCTTTCTCCGCAGCAAGGCGGTCCATCTTTTCCCTCCACTAGTTACACTCAGCATTAACCCGATCGACCTCCCCTCGAAGCTGCCCCATCATCTCCACTTTTTGCTGCAGCTGAGACATTGAAGTTTTAGCCTCCACAGTTGGGATGAGAAGACTCTTTCAAAATGACAGTTACCTGCTTGTCTAGCTCGGCCTCATACTCACGATCCTTGGCCAACTCTTCCCGAAGGTCTTTTAGCTCCTCCTCCTTTTGACTGCAAATGAGCTTCAGGGCCTTCCCTTCACCCAAGGACTTGTTAAGCTCAACCTCACATTGCCTCAAGTCGGCCTTAAACATGGTAAAAGAATACGCAGAAAAAGAGTTATCAGTTAAGGTAAGGCAGAAAAAGGGAAATTGCAACATTAACAGATCAATTATTACCTTAGAGAAGAGAGGTTGGGCCTCTTTGAAGATGGTAGACGCATCGTTGAGGTCGCAATCATCGACCCTAGTAAAGCAATCCCGGAAAGGATCGTCCTCACCGGGGACTCCGCCTACGTCGGGTGTTCTCAAGGCCCGCTCTTTCCTTATGGCTTCCTCGGAATAAGTCGATAAAGATGGAGAATGACTTATTGTCATGGCCCCGGGCAGATCACTCGAGGCACTCTGTTCGACCACGGGGACTTCGAAACACGTCCTCTTCGTATGCTTTTTGAAGGCTGAGAAACAACTACGACCTCGGGCGACTCGGGGGCTTTCCCCACACCCTTTTACGAAGTTTCCTCACCGCAAGGCAGGATTTCTAGCTCGGAGGGTTTGGCGGCCTCGACTTGATTTTTTGTTCGGGCCACCAGCGCCGAGTCCTCGCCCTCATCTTCTTCATCATCTAGGAGATGGTGGACTGAGGCTTCCTGCGTCTCTGAGTAGGGCCCGTTTTATTTTGGGCGTCTTCGGGCTTCAAATCTCTCTTTCTCTTATTATCTTTCTTCGATTTTGGAATCGGGGACTCGATCCTTTCCCCAGGAAGGGTCGACCTTATTTCAGAAAAGTCCCCAATGCCTGCATAAATAAAAACTAGGTGTGAGAAAAGAAAATTTTACAATAAAGAAGAAAGTGTTAGGAATTTACCATGATGTTTGGCTTCCCATTTGCCCCTCACCAAGTCACGCCAGCGGCGTTCGTCATACGAAGAGGTCGCGACTAGTTTTCGGACCCAGCCTTCGAGATCGGGAATCGCATGAGGCATCGAAGTGACCGCTGCAAATAAAGGTAAGAGCATCATGCAAAACATAGTCAAAATACGACATATTACTGAAGAAACAAATCCACTTACGACCGAAGTTCCACTTTTCTGGGAACATCATTTTCTCCTCGAGGATGATGTCGCGGGTCCTCACTCGAATGAACTGGCTCATCCAGCCTCGATCTTTATCTTCGTCATTGCTGGCAAAGAAGGACTTGGTTGACCGGCGTTGGACTTTAATCAACCCTTGGTAAAGTTGAGGTTGGTACAAGCAGATAATATGAATAAGGGTGAAGTCGAGCCCCTCGGCCTTGTTGGAGAAGTAGTGAAGCATGATAACTATTGGCCAGAAAGATGGGTGGATTTGACCAAGGGTGACTTGGTATCTTTTACAAAAATCAATCATGATTAGATCGAGGGGACCCAGCGTGAAGGGGTAAGTGTAAACACTTAGAAACCCCTCCATGTGGGTGGTAATACTCTCCTCGCGGGTGGGGATCTGTACCACAACCCCATCCCCCCAACCACAATCCTTTTTCATGGAATCGAGGTGTTTCTTCGTTATCGAGCAGATATACCTCGAAGCATGCTCACATCGACCAGGAACATTGAGAGGATTTTCAACAGTGAAATCTTTCTTTAGGGTGCAAGCGCCAGGAACGATCTCGTGAAGGGCCGGTGCCTTACCGCCGGCCGGACGGGAAGAGGAGGAGGAAGTTTTATCTTTTTGAGGAACTATTTTTGAAGTTTTCGCCATTAGTTATGGTTAATAGAAGCGGAAAGACATAGTGTTTGATGATTTTTGGCCTTGAAGAGGCGGAGAAGCTAGTAACGAAGGAGAAAGAGATGAAGAGAAGAAGAGGTTAGAAAAGTTGCAAAGAGGAAGTAAAGTCCTTAGTGGAATGAGGAACCCTGTATGTATAGGTAATCTGCGACGTTTCGACGGCGTCAGTGGACGACCACCACTGGCATGCATTTAATATTTTGGGGAAGCGAATTGATGGGATGTTTTAGTCACCTCGAACGCTTGCGTCATGAGGATATCGTCATTATCTGGGACTCCGGAAACTCGAGGCTCAAATCATTTTTTGTCAGTTTATTCTAAGAAACGCGGGGACTATCTGTGTATGGTCAAAATCAGGTATGCCCGATTTTATGGGCTTGAATAGTCGCTTCGAGCCCGAGTTCAGAACGGGCCGAGCAAACCCTATAAACCGAGCTCGAAGCCTAATGACGGAGTACACGGTTCGAGGTTCGAAGCGTGCGATGAATACTTGGGCCGAGTATGACCAACCCCGAGATAATGCCGTTATGGGTCTTGTAACAGCATGAGCAAGATTCCCGCAATGGCTCAAAGATCAAGGCGTAAATTTTGGAACGGATTTGTACGAATCCATACTAGGCGGTTAGACAGTTGTGCAATTATACTCCTTACTAGAAACGGAAATGTACCTTATCTAGGACTCCCCTATTATATGAAGGGGAGTTCATTCATTTTGTAAGCATCGTCAATCATTGGCAAAATACACTCTTACATTCTTGATCATCACTCACGAGAATCGTTTTTAACTCTATTGTTCTTATTTTACTGTTCTCATTAGCATACCTCGAGGTCACCATAGCTCGAGATCGAGACTTGCTCACACACTGGTTTGATTCAGCTTATTTCTTTGATCTATTCATTTAATCCCTTGTTATAAATTAGTATTGGACTAAATCACGTATCTTTAAGCACTCAATACAAATTTAATTGTTACTCGGATTTTAGGGTAAACAGAGCCAAAAATAATAGTTTCAATCGAACCAACAGAATACATTCTAATTCTGCGTCATGATTCAAAATTAGGTCATCTGTAAACCAACAAATAAAAATCAGTGGGAGGGCTGCTATATTTTAAAATTGAAGAATGAAGGTAACACATATAGCATACTGATACTACATTGAAAATTCCAAGTACAAACAAAAGCAAAATGGTGGTAAACCGATATGGTTGGTATGAAACCCTAATGTCTTTTTCAGAATAATTCCTAAAGGTGATAAAGAATGCTTTAGTAAAGGGAAACACTGAAAGGGCCATATCTTGTCATACTTAAAAATGTAAGTATTTAACCTCTTTACAAAAAGAAGATTAAAGAGAGCTGTGTTGAGAAAAAGGTGAAACAAAAGATAAAACATTTGGATCAATTTGCCAAAACTAACAAAAGGATGTGAACATGCAAACAATATAGTAGTTGGTGTATTTTACAGAGTATTTCTGAGGATTGAAGACCATCTTCCCAACCAGTAAGGAATGTTGTTGCCAAAAAGTATCAACAACTTTAATATAAAGCTAGGCACTGGGGTCAAGGAAACTCTAAACGATGTAAATCTGAATCCATGAGTATTTGTGTTTATCTTGGTTTGAGGCTAATAGAGAAGGAGCACTGACTTTGTTTTAATTATTTTTTTGTGGGACTTCTTGTGGGTGTATTATCTCTGCGTGCATTAAGTAGGGGTAAGATCTGCGTACAGACTACCCTCCACAGACCCTACCTGTTGGGAACATACTTGATTTGTTGTTATTGTTGTTGTGGGTGTATTACATCAATAGAAAAATAAAGATCTCTACACTTTCTTTTGGTTTCACTTGGTATCCCGGTACTTGTTTTAGTGTGCCGATTAACCCCGATTCACGTTGCATAGTATCCCATTAAAATTATCTCTATCAGAATTTTCTCACTTCTTGAACTCGAGCGAACCCGAGACATGTGATTAAGGGTGAGGGACTCTATCCATCTCACCACAGTTTTTTATGGTAAAGACCTTTAGGTTATTAGCATTTTTACCTGTCCATGTTATCTATCTTTGAGGATTTTATACAGCCTTTATGAAAGACTTTTAACAGCCTTAACTATTACCCCCTCCGTCGCAGTTTATATATGTGAACTTATTATTTTTTCTTTTTGTCTGTTGTAAAAAGAATGATCCCTTTCTAAATTTGAATATAATTAAGCTTAAATATCAAATTCTACCCTTAATGAAAAGTTTTTATAACCACATAAATACTCTGGACCCCTTTTTGACTTGTTTAAGAGCAAAAATTCTAAAAGTCTTCATTTTTCCGCAAATTTTGTGTCCAGACAAACATATTCACATAAATTGAAACAGAGAAAGTATAATTTACCTAAACTATCCCTTATTTCTCTATAAACATCTTCTGTAGCGTTACATTAAAATATTATACTAGTAGATTTGAAAAAGAAAATAACAAATAGCATTTTGTTATTCTAGAAACGTACGTCAAGTATTTTGAAAAAAAAATCAATTTGACAAAATGTTTAATATTTTGGACAGGAGATTGTAATACCATAACAAGAGAGAGATAGAAGTATCTTTAGCCCATTAATTATATTTAAGTATGAACTGGAGCTTAGCATCAAGAGAGGGAATCTGAAGCGCCTTTCAACTCTAGTCCAAGCTAAAACGTGGTGAAATATATCACCCAATTGTGCTTAATTAGTCATGTAGGATAACATTAAACTTTAAGCTATTGTATACGGTCAAAATCGGGCATACCAGATTTTATTGGCAGGGGAGTTACCTCGAGGGTATTTCCGTAGTAGTTCAGGCTCGAGCTCGGAGATGGAATGTCGAACTTGGGGATCGAAGTGTTCATTGAGATCGAGGCCAACAATAATCGAGATCAAGAACGACTGACTTCGAGTAAGGCGTAATAACGGAATGGCGGGATATTAATAACCGGTCGAAGATCACGGCGGAAATTCCGGAACAGATCAAATCAAAGCGGTTATTGATGCAAATCGTGGGATTTGTTTCCGTTATTAGAGTTGTACCTTATTTAGGATCCCTCTATTATATAAAGAGGAATCTCATTCATTTGTATCATCATCATTATTCACCGGTAAAGAATACATACAGACGATGCTCTCTATTTCACTTACCGTTCATTACTGTTCATCATTGTTTGTTCCATTCCTTACTGCTCTTATTATCCAACCTCGAAACCATCTCGATTCGAGGTCGAAGCACTGCTAGAATACTGGTTTGATTTATTTTACTGTTCAATTTATCTATTTAATTCCTTGTTTATCAATTAGTATTGGATTAAAGCACATACCCTTAAAATCACAGTATAAGTTTAATTGTTACTCGAATTTTACGGTAAACAGTTTGGCGCCCACCCTGGGGCTAAGGATTATAGTTATTGTTCAGTACTGATTTTGGTAAAACACACTATTTTACGCTTGTTCTTGTCAAGAATTTTTTCTTTCAGGTAAAAACATGTCAAACTCACAAAACGCATCCACACACGGTGACAATGGCCTCGAACTCCACGGGGTAAACAAAAATGTGATTGCTCCAAGAATCGAGGTGCCACATGCTAATCTCGGAGGAGCACCAGCTGTCAACCCAGTCGATTTCAGTTCGCACGTTGCTTTGAATGCGGACCTAGGTACAGATCTCGATGGGAGTGTATGCAGAGAAGGATGATTTGATGGCCAAGGAACACATGGCATAGGAGACGAAGAAGTCAGCCTCCAAGTGATATTCGCAATGCTTCAGGCTCAGAAAGCCGCCATTGCTCGGTTACAAAATCAACATAGAGCTCCGAATATGGTCGAGCCAGAAATTACTCGTCGTACCGAACCAGTACCAGAAAGAATGAATCATAACACATCAGGGACTGATCCTGCGATAATGAAAATGCTCGAGGAGCTCACAAAGAGAATTGAACAGGAGAGAAGAAGATCAAAACTTACTACTCCCGAGTTGATCAGATATCGGGGGCACTGCCAATCTTGAAAGGAATGGATTCGAAGAAGTTTGTGCAAAATCCATTTCCTCCGAGTGCGGCTCTGAAGCCCATTAAAGAAGCTTCGTATGCCTGACATACCCAAATATAACGGGACCACCGACCCCAACGAGCATGTTACTTCTTACACATGCGCAATTAAGAGTAATGATTTGGAAGATGATGAGATCGAGCCTGTGTTATTGAAAAAATTCGAAGAGACCCTTTCAAAGGGAACAATGATTTGGTACCACAACCTTCCATCAAATTCCATTGACTCATTTTCCATGTTAGCAAATTCGTTCGTAAAGGCGCACGTCCGGGCCATAAAGGTCACAACAAGGAAATCGGATCTTTTCAAGGTAAGACAAAGGATAATGAAATGTTGAGGGAGTTAGTGTCCCGATTTCAAATGGAATGTATGGAGTTACTATCGGTCACAGATGATTGGTCCGTTCAAGCTTTAACCCAAGGGTTGAATGAACGGAGTTCGATAGCATCACGTCAATTGAAACAAAACATGATCGAGTATCCAGCTGTAACTTGGGTAGATGTGCACAACCGATACCAATCGAAGATCAGGGTCGAGGACGACCAACTAGGAGCCCTTCCGGTTCAGTGCACCCAAACAAGTCGGCATTTAAAGATCAGAGGGACGTCGATAAGGATCCGAGGTCGAGCAAGGACTGATATCAACCATACACCGCATATCAAAGGAACAATTATCAGAGACACAATTCCGCCCGAAACGATCGAAGAAGCGACTGAGGACAGAATTCTTGGGAACGTATGAGCAAGAGTGGTTTTGACAAGTATGTCGATCCCACATAGGCACCTCAGTTATCGGAGTATAACTTTAGCATCGGTGCATCAGGCATTGTATCGGCAATCGAAAGGATCAAAGATACTAGGTGGCCCAGACCCATACAAATCGGTCATTCCCAAAGAAAACCAAATTTGATGTGCAAGTATCATGGCACACATGGTCACAGGACCGAGGATAGCAGGCAATTAAGGGGGGAGGTAGCCCGTCTATTCAATGAGGGCCACTTTCGATAGTTCCTCAGCAATCAAGCCAAGAATCATTTCAGAGAAAGGGACGCCAACGGGAAAAAAGAACAAGAAAAACCCCAACATATCATTCACATAATCGTCGGTGGGGTCGACGTTACACAAGGACCCATATTCAAACGCACAAAGGTATAGATCAACAGGGAGATTCGAACCCGAGATTATGTGCCTGAAGGCACTTATCATTCATCGACGAAGAAGCAGAAGGCATTTCTCATCCCCACAATAACGCTCTGGTAATTTCTATCTTATTAAATAAAGTTTAAGTTAAGCGTGTTTTAGTGGATCCAGGTAGCTCAACAAACATCATTCGATCAAGGGTCGTGGAGGAACTCTGCCTACAAGACCAAATTGTACCCGCATCTCGGGTCTTGAACGACTTCAATATGGCCAGTGAAACAACTAAAGGGGAGATTATCATACCGGTAAATGTGGTTGGAACCATTCAAGATACCAAATTCCACGTAATCGGGGGAGACATGAGGTATAATGCACTGCTCAAAAGGCCATGGATCTACAACACGAGGGCAGTTCCTTCGACTCTCCACCAAATGATGAAATTTCCGACGTCGGGCGGTGTAACAATAGTGTACGCGGAACAACATGCTGCAAAGGAAATATTTGCAATCGATGAGGTAACACTGATCTCGACACTATCAACCTCAGAAAGGTCGAGTATCAAAGGTAGGCAAGAATCCAAATAGCAATCACCGACACTAACCTCGATCGAATCGGAGAAACAGGTGATAGAAGAAGAAGAGGAGGATTTTCTAACCCCTCGAACTTTTGTTGTTCCCAGAGATTCTGACGCCACCAAATCAACGGTCGAAGAGCTGGAACAAGTAATACTGATCGAGAACCAGCCCAAACAAAAGGTATACCTGGGAACGGGATTAACCCCCCAACTCAGGAGAGAAATTATTCAATTTCTTATTGATAACATAGATTTTTTTGCATGGTCCCATTTAGATATGACAGGGATCCCACCGGAGATAACAACACATCGACTAAGCCTGGACCCTAAATTCATATCAGTGAAGCAAAAGAGAATACCCCAGTCCGAGGTAAAACACGCGTTCATAAAGGACGAGGTAACTAAACTTCTCAAAATAGGGTCCATTCGGGAGGTAAAATATCCCGAATGGTTCGCCAATGTAGTTGTAGTCACTAAAAAGGGGAACAAACTTAGAATGTGTGTAGATTATAAGGACTTAAACAAGGCATGCCTCAAAGATTCTTTTCCACTGCCTAACATTGATCGCATGATCGATGCCACGGTCGGCCAAGGGATCCTTACTTTTCTCGATGCCTCTTCCGCGTACAATCAAATCCAAATGAACCCGTAAGACCAAGAAAATACTTCATTTATCACCAAATATGGAACATATTGTTATAATGTAATATCCTTCGGGCTAAAAAATGCAGGAGCTACTTACCAACGCCTAGTAAATAAAATGTTCGAAGAACAAATAGGTAAGTAAATGGAAGTTTATGTTAATGAGATTCTAGTTAAGTCCCTGCGCGCAAAGGACCATTTGGCTCATTTGCTGGATACGCTCGAGATCTTAAGGAAATATAACATGGAGCTCAACCCCGAGAAATGTGCTTTCAAGGTCGGTGCGGGCAAATTCCTGGGCTTCATGGTGTCGAATCGGGGGATCAAGATCAACCCCGATAAAATCGAAGACATCACCATCTGGACCCCACAACTTTTTCTCTCTACTCAAAAAGAAGAGAGATTTCACCTGAACCCCGGAATGCCAACAAGCATTAGAAGAATTGAAGCGATACCTGTCGAGCCCACCACTGCTTCACACTCCGAAGGCAGATGAGAAACTTTACTTATACTTGGCAGTATCTGAATCGTGGTAAGTGGTGTACTAGTTCAAGAAGAGCAAGGTACGCAATTTTCTGTTTATTATGTAAGTCGAACCTTAGGGGAAGCAGAAGCTAGATATCCACACTTTGAGAAATTGGCACTTGCAGTGATAAGCGCCTCTAGAAAGTTAAAATTATACTTTCAGTGTCACCCCATATGTGTATTTACCACTTACACACTCCATAATATTTTGTACAAGCTCGAACTATCAGGATGATTGGCCAAATGGGTCATCAAACTCAGCAGGTACGATATCGAATATCAACCCCCAACGGCCATCAAGTCTCAAATTTTAGCGGACTTCGTGGCCGATTTCACGCTAACCCTTGTATCCGTAGTTGAAAAGGAACTCTTATTAAAATTGGGTACATCATCGGGGGTATAGACCCTTTTCACATACAGTGCTTCGAATGTGAAGGGGTCCGGACTAGGCATCGTTTTGAAGCCGCCCAAGGGTTGCACTATTAGGCAATCTATAAAAACTTCTAGGTTGACTAACAATAAGGTCGAGTACGAGGCCATCATTGCATGTCTCGAGCTAGCTAAAAGATTGGGAGCAGAAGTCATTGAAGCTAAGTGCGACTCTTTACTGGTGGTGAACCAAGTAAATAAAACCTTCTAAGTTCGAGATGATACAATGCAAAGGTATTTGGACAAGTTGCAGGTAACTTTGCACCGTTTCAAGGAATGGACTTTGCAGCATGTACCTCAAGAACAAAACAACGAGGCTGATACACTTACAAATTTTGGGTCATCGGTCGAGGAAGATGAGATCATCTCGGGGACTGTCGTTCAACTCTAGAGATCCGTGATCGACGAAGGTCATGCCGAGATAAGCTTCACAAGATTAACCTTGGATTGGAGGAATAACTATATTGAGTACTTGAAGAACGAAAAGCTCCCATCGGACCCTAAAGAATCGAGGGCCCTACGAACCAAAGTTGCTTGATTCACATTGGCTTAAGATGAAACATTATATAGAAGTACATTCAATGGACCATTGGCAGTGTATTTGGGACCAGTGGACACCGATTATGTTCTACGAGAGGCCCATGAAGGCACTTGTGGGAACCACTCCGGCGCCGAATCACTGATTCACAAAGTAATTACGGCAGGATACTACTAGGATAGAATGAAAAAAGACACTAAGGAGTTTGTTCGAAAATGTGACAAATGTCAAAGGTTTGCACCAATGATCCACTAGTCCAGAGAACAACTTCCCTTGGTCCAATCCTAATGGCCATTCATGAAATGGGGGATGGATATCGTCGGCCCACTACCATCGGCCCCAAGTAAAGCTAAGTTCATTTTGTTTATGACTGACTACTTCTCTAAATGGGTTGAAGCAGCGGCTTTCGAGAAAGTCAGAGAAAAATAGGCTATAGATTTCATCTGGGATCACATTGTGTGTCGATTTAGGATACTCGCCGAAATAGTGTGCGAAAATGGAAAGCAATTTATCGGCAGCAAAGTGACGAAATTTCTCGAAGACCATGAAATAAAAAGGATATTATCAACGTCGTATCACCCTAGTGGGAACGAGCAGGCAGAATTGACGAACAAGACTATCATTCAAAAATTAAAGAAATGGTTGAACGACGCTAATGGAAATGGAGAGAAATTCTACCCAAAGTCCTTCGGGAATATATAACAACATCGAAGTCCAGTAGGGGGGCAACCCCGTTCTCCTTAGTATATGGCTTTGAAGCCTTGATTCCAGTCGAAGTCGGGGAATCCAGTGTCAGGTTTCGACATACAATCAAAGAGTCAAATCATAAGGCTATGAATACTAACCTCGAGTTATTGGATAAAAAATGAGAAACTGCACTCGTTGGAATGGTTGCCATAAGCAACGAATCGAAAAATACAACAATAGGAGAACCAACCTTTTCCACTTCAGAGTCAGGGACTTAGTCCTAAGGAAAATCACCATCAACATTCGAGATCCTAATGAAGGGAAGCTCGGACCAAATTGGGAAGGACCCTACCAAGTCCTCGACATCATCCGTAAGGGATATTATAAGCTTGGCACAATGAATGACGAACAATTTCCAAATAATTGGAACATATCACTTCTCAAACAATGTTACTGCTAAGGTATGACTTTATCCCTTTTTCATTTATATATTCGACACTAAATCACTGCAGATGTTCGATCCAAGACAACGAGACCCCAGGTTTTAAATCACGTGTTGCACTCTTTTTTCCTTAGATCGGTTTTTATCCCAAATGGATTTTTCCACCTATGTTTTTAACGGGGTAACAATTATGTGCTACATGAGGACAATTCATTAGTATCCAAGGCTTCATTACAATCAACCTCGAATACTGGGGGGGAATCACCATATTTTTGAGAAAAGTACTTTGTGTCAAAGGGCCTTGATAGGAAAACTTTGTAATAGGCCAAACAGTAGAATGAACCGTGTCCATACAGATTAGTCGAGCCTCGATGGCAAAACATGTACGCATGTATAAATTATTCAAAGAAGCATCCTTTTTTTATCAAATATCTTCTGTCTCGAAGAAAATTCTCTAATATACAAACTCCATACTTATGATTTTGTGATAAATAGCTCAAGAGCCTAGTGCAAATATACCTCGAACACTCGGGGACTACCATCAACAATCGACATATTCGAGTTCATAAGACCTCAAAGAGGAACCCATCGATCTGTAGGCTAAGGCCATCATTTTCGGGGACTGAAATTTCGAACAAGTTCAAAATAATTTTGGGAAATAAGCCCAAGAGGCATACCCAAAGGCTACGGCCAAATTAAAGGCTACGACCAAATCAAAGGTTACGGCTAAAACAATGCAGCTTAGAGACGTCTGAATCCCGCAATAAAAATAGGCCTTCAAAGTATTTGAAAAACCGGTTTAAAAAGGCTACCCTCGGCAAATAATCAAAAGGGCTTCGATAAAAAAACAAACCTTAAGAGGTATCAAATTATCACAAACATACTAAGGCACTAAAAGCAAAGGGGTTTCAATCGACATCAAACCCTCAAAAAACCCAATGGGTAAAAAATACATGCTAAGGCATTAAGAAGATTTTACTAAGTTTTTTAAGACGAAAGAGGGAAACAACAGCCCTCTTTTAGAGCCCATATCAGCCCAATTTAAATAGCCGAACGGCCAATACACTTAGAGTTCAAGATCTTGTTCTCACTCAATTCGAACCTAAAGGTTCCACTATTCTGAGCTCAAATAAAACTGACTTAAATGTAGCTCGAGGATTCATCATTATTTGATATAAAACCTTAAAGGGTATGATACTGTGAGTTCGAGACTACTAAAACTCAATTACAAAAATAGTGCAATTATGGCTTCGATCAAGCCATCCGAAATCAAAGTCCTGGACATATTGTTGAGCTGGGGGACTCACCCTAACTTAGCGAAATACCTAAGGGATTATTCTACCCTAAGTTCGAGTTAATTCTCACTCGACTATTAAAGTTGCAGCAACAAAAATTTCACAAAGCAAAGGCACAAAAAATGTTTGAACATAAAAACTGAGAAGACATTCAAAAGAAATTTTCCTTTATATATTGATGAGGAAGGATATGTACAAGAGACCGATAAAGGTCGTACAAAAAGAAAGAAAAAGAAAATATGTCCTAACTACGACCAGGGTCGACCTCTTCATCGGGACCAGCTTCTCTTTCGGGCCCCTCGTCGGATCGGCCTCGACTGCCTTCTTCATCATCATCTTCATCGTCAAAGGAGGCAAGCAGCCTAGCATTGGCTTCGAGCGCCTTGGATTGGGCTATCTCCTAAGAGAAGTCAAAACCTCGAGCATGGATTTCTTCAAGGGCCTCCCTCCGTGATTGGCACTTTGCCAAGTCATTGCTCCATAGCTCTTGATCAAAAGCCTCCCTTAGCTGCATTTGAGTAGCCTCAACATCGTCCAGGTACATGGCGATGGACTTGTCTGCCATGACCTTCATCTTCTCGACCTCCGTCTTGGCCTCAGCAAGCCTGACTTCAAGCTCCTCGATCTTTTTGGATTGGGCCGAGATTTGTTCTTTGGTTCTCCAAAGGTGAACTTCGGCTGATGACAGTTTGGCCGAGGTAGCCTCTTTTTCCGCAGCAAGGTGGTCCAAATTCTCCTTCCACCGATCACAATCGGCTTTGACGTGATCGACTTCTCCCCGAAGCAGCTCAATCCTTTCAACCTTTTGCTGCAGCTGATATATTGAAGTATTAGTCTCCACAGTTGGGGTGTGTCCATACTTTTTCAAAAGGATGGTTACCTGCTTATCTAGCTCGGCCTCTTCCTCACGAGCCTTGGCCAAATCCGCTTGAAGGTCTGTTAGAGCTTCATCCTTTTGGCCACAAAGAAGCTTCAGAGCGTTCCTCTCATTCGAGACTTTCTGGAGCTCGGTTTCACACTGGATAAGGTCGGCTCAAAACTTAGCAAAGGCCTATACAAAAAAGGAAAATTCAAGTCAGACTTAAAGAAAAAAAGAATAAGAGAAGGAATTGCAACAACTAATGCTTGCCCGAGATAGGAGACATTGGACCTCATCAAAGAGAATGGAAGTGTCGCTGATATCAGAAGCATCATCGACCCTAGTGAAGCAATCACGAAAGGGATACTCTACTCTAGAGACTCCACCTATGTAAGGGGTCCTCATCTCTCGAGCCTCTCTTATTGCCTCCTCAGAGAAAGCTGGCAGAGAAGGCAAGTGACCTGCTGTCATGGCCCTGAGCAAGTCGCTTGGGGCGCTCTGATCGACCTTTGAAGCTTCAGAACCGGCCCCGTCCAGTGTATTTACGGATGGTCAAGAAATGATCTCGACCTCAGGAGATTCGGGATCATCACCCGAACCCTTTTTGGAAACCTCCTCATCACGAGGCTTGATTTTAGTAGTCGTCACCGGCTCATAAGGTTTGGCGACCTCGACGGCCTTCTTGGGTCGGGCCGTTAGTGCTGAGGCACCGTCCTCTTCTTCGTCGTCTCTAATGCTTCGGATCGAGTCCACCGCGAGAGCGATCACCTTCCTCCTTACCCTTCGAGGTTTGGACTTGGGGTCCTTGGACTGAGAGGCTCCATTCCCCTTCTTGTCTTTCCCCGGCTTCGGAACGGGGGACTTGGCCTCTTCCTCGCCGCTCGAGGGCCTCAATATAGCATCTTTGGTCAGGCCTGCATGAAAGAAGCTTAGTAATAAATTAAGTACATAAAGTATTTTCAAATACAAAAAAGGAGATCCTTACCGTGGTTCTTTGCCTCCCATCCGCCCTTCGCCAAATCACGCCATACGCCTTCGGTGAGGGAGGAAGTCGAGGCTAACTTCCGACCCAGTCTTCGAGGTCGGGGACCGCATGAGGCATCCAAGTAACAACTGCATAACAAATAAGAACATTAGACAAAACAAAGTGGGTACGAAGAATAATGTTTGGTACATCACTTACATTCAGATTCCATTCCTCAGGGAATTGCATCTTCTCATTCGGGATGATTTCACATGTCCTCAGCCGTATGAACTGTTTCATCCAACTCCGGTCCTTATCCTCATCGATGCTCGCAAATAAGGCCTTCGTTGCTCGACATTGGAGCTTGATCAGTCCTCGGTAAACTCGAGGTCGGTATAATCGCATTAGGTGGCTAAGGGTGAACTCTAGCCCCTCGCCGTTGCTGGAGAAGAAACGCAGCATAATCACAATGCGCTAGAGCGAAGGGTGAACTTGGTCGAGGGTAACCTGATATCTCTTGCAAAAATTTATGATCACTGGGTCGAGGGGACCCAATGTGAAGGGGTAAGTGTAAACACTTAAAACCCCTCCACATGAGTAGTGATGCTCTCTTCAGGAGCAGGGCTTTGTACCACGACCTCGGGACCCCAGTTACAGTCTCTCTTCATGGCCTCGAGGTGGCTCGTCATTATGGAGCACAACACCTGGACACATGCTAACATCGGCCTAGGACCGATGACGGGTTGTCGATCTTGAAATCAGATTTTAAAGTGCACGAGCTAGGAACATAATCACGAGAAAGAGATTCCACCGGTGTTTTGTCACCGGCCGGTTGGGAAGAAGAGGAAGAAGCTTTCTCCTTTTGTGGTACAGTTTTTGAGGTTTTAGCCATTGATTTAGGTAAATAACGGCGAAGGAAGATGAGACTACGTGGTTTTGATGCTAACAAGGGTGGCTGGACAGGCGGTGAAAGAGAGGAGATGGAGAGAGTTAGAAGACTTAGAAGTTTGATAAAAGCAAAAGTAAAAATTGATTCAACAAAGGAGCGTATATTTATAGATTCACGGCGGCGGATCGCTTGCGCTAGTGGCCGACCACCCGCTGACACGCATCAATGATTTGGGAAACTTTACCGACGGGACGTTTCGGTCACGTCCGTCGCTTATGTCATGATCGGGGTTTTAGAAAATCGAGGCTCAAATCGTTTCTTATCATTTTACTCTAAGAAACGCGGGGAGTATCTGTATACAGTCGAAATCGAGCATAGCCGATTTCATTGGCAGTGGAGTTACCTCGAGGGTAGCTCAATAGTAGATCAAGCTCAAGCTCAGAGATAGAACATCGAACTTGGGGATCGAAGTGTTCATTAAGATCGAGGCCAACAATAATCGAGATCAAGTACGACTGACTTCGAGTAAGGCGTAGTAACGGCATGTTGAGATATTAGTAACCGGTTAAAGATTACGGCAGAAATACCGGAACAGATCAAATCAAAACAGTTATTAATGCCAATTGTGGGATTTGTTTCCATTATTAGAGGTGTACCTTATTTATGATTCCTCTATTATATAAAGAGGAATCTCATTCATTTGTATCATAATCATTATTCACTAATAAAGAATACATACATACGTTGCTCTCTATTTTACTTACTATTCCTTACTGTTCATCACTGTTTGTTCCATTCCTTACTGTTCTTATTATCCAACCTCGAGACCATCTCGAATCGAGGTCGAAGCACTGCTAGAATACTGGTTTGATTTATTTTACTGTTCAATTTATCTATTTAATTTCTTGTTTATAAATTGGTATTAGATTAAATCACATTCGTNAATATATATATATATATATATATATATATATATATATATATATATAAGGAATAGGGGGGTCCTAAGTTGTTTATCCTATAGATCACATCGGTACAATGCCCGGTAATCACTCCTCAGAAGAGGGGCTACACGTGGCATTAGCGCACCGGTCATCATATCCATATCTACCCTTTCTCACCCCTTAGCGATTATTTAAGCGAGTGTTATTTAACGATCTCTATGCGTGCTGTTACCCGTCCCTTCTTAATGGTCCTGGAGGAAATTAAGACCGCTACCTATAGGCAATTTTAGACAGACCCCTAAGGTTAAAAGGAGAAAATACTAGGCGAAAGGCAAGAACAAATAGGACTATAACAAATAAGAGCAGAGAAAGGCGGTTAAGAGGCTCATATTGACCACCACAAGTAATGCACATAAACAGCACGATTCAAACACACACACAAAGGCATTTTTATTAGACAAGATCCTAAGGCATGATGTCTAAGTGAATATCAGAAAATAAGAGATATGCAGATTTGGTTTTATAAACTCAGAAGCAAGGGCCCTAATCAGTTTGCCTACTGATTTTTTAAGCTTGTTAGCCATTAAGCAATAAACACAAAAAGAGAGAGGCAGTTTTCAAGTTTTATAAAGGTTGAATATCTAAGGCTTTCCTAGGCGTAGGATAATGCACAATGATCTCCAGAATTGTTAAAAAACTGTTTAGAAGTTGTTATACCTAAACCATGTTGTTCTAAGGTTTACAAAATATGCAGGGATTATTTCTAGTTTATTTAAAACAAGGTGGTCAAATATGAGGTTGTCTTGTGTCTTTTTCATGCATCAGTAATATAAGTAGGCGTTTTAAACGAGACCTAAGAGCATGGTATCTACCACGTTCATAGAGATGCAGAATGATTAAGATATGATTCCTAAAAGCATGATCTATAAGTGCATATAGAATTGCTGAGTTGTTTAACAGGATTTGTGTAATTTACATTAATTATCCTAAGAATAGGATTTCTAAATGATAAACGTAAACATGCAATAGTGGAAATATGATGCTGAAGCAGTACCTAAGGACACGGTGTCTAATGCAAGGGACAGAAATTATAAAGGCATGATTGCACAGAGCATGGGTTATGAACACACATGAGTAAAAGCTCTTTGTTAATGCTGCTATTTAGCCTAGAAGCATGATTTCTAGGTGATGAAAATAGTGTCGAATGAGATGCTGAAACAGCATACATGAAACCTAAGAACATGGTGTCTAATGCATGACATACTCAGAATGTACTGATCCTAAACATGGATTCTAATGCACGTATAGGAAATGTAAACCTAAGGCATGGTTTCTACCCATTGATACTGATAACATAGATAGCTACCCTCCTCTTTTCGCTAGTCATCCCTAATATTCGTTTACAATAATTATTACAAACCAATATTGAATGAATTACATAAAATAGATAAAGGAAATTAAGAAGTTACACTATAGGGAGCCTGAAAACAGGCCCAAATTATACCAAAACTGCCCAGAACCTCATGTGCCAAATGTTTCATAGTCTTTCTCATATCCAGGTGTGTCAGAGTTCCCTAAAGACCTCAAGGGATCCCAAGCAGTTCTCACACCCAGATTTCACAACCATAATTGAGTAAGTGCAGTGTGGAAGAGCCAGCCCCAATGCATCAGAGTGTAGAGGGATCTCATAGGGATCCCTAAGCAGTCACACATTGGAGGGACAGAACTTAAGGACTTAAGAGTAGAGTGAGAGTGCTTGACATAGTTTTGAAAAGATTTTTTTTTAGTAGGAAAACATGTTGAAAGAGACTTAGTTGAAATAACTTTGTAAAATAAGAGAGTTGTTTAGTGAACATCCTTTTGAAAACAGTTGTGGAATCACATAAACAACAAACCAAACATGGAACCAAAACAGGTTCAACAATACTCAAAGAACAACCTTCACACATGGTAATGGGGATTGGGGACAAATATAGCATGTAGCGAAAATACATAACAGGCAGAGATCATTTGCACTTGGTACAGGTAGTAAGACATAGATTCAGGGGTATCAATTAGAACACAACTGTAGAATCAGAGATGCTTTAGGGGGGGTTCATGGAGGTTGGGAGACAGTATAGTAAACAAGCTCGAGCATAACACTAAGATAACTTAGGACAATAGCCCACTAAGTGCATACCAGGACTAAGCAGCAGTACACAAACATTAAAATAGGGTAAAGTCAGATAAGAGCACGCTGACCCTAAATAGATAATACATAACTAACATAAAGAGGTTAATTACATGTTGAACAGCAGAACTAGAGGTAGAAACAAATCAGGAACATGATGAACTGAAGGAGAAAAAGAAACATATTATTTTTTAGACTTAAATTGAAATCAGGACATACCAGTAGAGAGACAATAAACACAAAAGTGAAGAGCAAGAGAGTGTAGTAGTCAGCCTTGGCTTACAGCCGGCTGACTTAGAATAATAGTGAGTAACCAGAGAAAAGAGAGAGAGAGAGAGAGAGCATAAGAGAGTTTTTGTGTGAGAGATAGTTAGAACCAATGAGTTCGTCTCTTTTGTGTTAATGAGAGAGCATATATATATATAGTAGTTTGAAACTAGGTAGTATAAGGTAAGAATCAAAGTCAAGCAGTAATTATGGAACTAGGTATCAATTAGTATAAAATCAGCATAGACACTCCCTTAATTGAAGGAGTTAACTTCAAACGATAATAGGAAGATAATAAATAAGGAAAGACACCATATGTGACTGGAATATAACACATAAGGAAATAATTTTACCATAGTAAATAGAGAACAAGTAATTAGGCTAGGTTCAGAAACTCTAATTAAGGAAAATACTTAAGAATCGATTGACAGCATAGTCGACCAAAAATAAGGCAAGAAAATATCTTAGAGGTTAAGAATCAGTAAGGAAACCATCACAAGAGATTAGTGAAAGGTATCAATTACGAAAAATTAGGGATTCAAGCAGGAGTAGTACTGATTAAGGGAGGAGATTACACGGAATAAAGACATAATATGCAAGAAGAAGTAAAATCAGATACCCCAATAGGCATGGTAAAGTAAAAATCACAGGGAATCAGGGATTCAAACTAGAACATAGTACTAATTAACACAAACTTCTGAGAATAAGCAAGATAAACACATCGCATGCAAGAAGAGGCAAGAATCAGAAACCCTAATAAGCCAAATAGGGTAAAAGCCATAAAAATACAAAATGTTCATGAGAAACAAGCACACATACAGATTAACGAACAAATTATCAAAGACAGACTCAGAACCCAAGATTAAGATCAAGAACTTAGGGTTTTCAACATAATAAATCAGATAAAAAGGGGAAACTTAAATAAATTGTTTAAACATAGTAAGAATCATAGAATGATACTAAAAAATCATAAGAAAGTCGTTTTGAAAAGGGGTTAAGAAACCCTAGTTTAGAGACGAAGAGGCATTTTAGAGAAATCGGAAAACTCTTTTAAGAAAACAGTAAAGATAAATCGAATAGACTCAGATCTGTTACAGATATAAGAAGTCAAGAGCTAAAGTTAGGGTTTCAGAGAGAGATAACCCAAGTTAGGCTTAAAAACCATAGGATTTAGCCGGAGATAGAAGGATCTTACTCGGACGGCCAAGAATGGCTAGAGAACGGCATGAAAGGCCATGGGTGTGAGTTGAACCGCCTCTTGTTTTCTTGAGGACCTTAGGGTAGCAATAATCCGGCGTGTGAGGGAGCCATGGAGGCTAGGGATGGTGGTGGAGTCACCATTGTTACCGGCGAGCCAACGACCGGTGAGAGGAGCTTAGGTTTAACAGAGAGAGCTTGAGAGATGAGAGGAGAGTGTAACGACGGAGAATAAGAGAGAATGAGAGAGTGGGAATGAGGTTTGGGGGGTAGTTTTTAGGATTAATTTAGGTAATAAAGAATCTGGTCCGTTGATTAAAAATGATCAACGGTCCAGATAAAAATAGGAATTGGGTCGGGTAAGATAATGGATTGGGACTGGGGTATTTGGGCTAATTTAATTGGGTTTGGGGTTGGTTCAGTTAGGCTACAATTGAAATAATATTAGGCTATTTGTTAAATACCCCATGCAAATTAATTAAAATAGTTTATAAAATAGCTAGAAATTATAAAAACTGAATTTCATGCATAGAAAATAGTTTAAAATAATTATTTAATATTTTGAAATACAAATGACTAACTTCTGATAAGAATAGTACAAAAATTATATTCTTGGGCTATAATTGCAAAGTTATTGCAATTATAGCCAAAAGGTACCATATTGGCTAATTGTGAAATAAATTGGTCTTAATAGGACCATAAATAATCAAGAAATGCTTTTGAAATCATTTGTGATGCAATTTTGTAATTATTTATTGGAAATAAAATGTTGTATAATTAAATAAAATATAAAAAAATTATGAAACAAATACCAACTGCTATTGATGCATAATTTTGAGGGTGTATGTGCAATTTTAAAATATTTTGGAAAGAATTGGGTATCAACAACTGCCCATATTTACCTGAAAAGGATGAAAGAGTTGTCGGGTAAAGATACGAGGGCCAATTTTGACCGAGCGAAACGGTTAGAGAGATTTAGGTTGCAACCTATCTTTTGAGATGCCTATATACCCCTGATTTTATAGGAATCAGGCCGTATGTAGTTCCGAATTCATCGGCGATATGCGCTGGTGAAATCATCACAAGAACGGACGTAACATCTAAGGGTGAGTGTATGACAGTTTAGGGGTATCGGGTTTGGATATGGCTGGGAGAACTGGAGCAGGATCGCTCCTTTTGGGGTAGCCGTTGCTCGCCGGGTCACCTGCAAACAAGAGTACTAGAAGCATATATTGTGCGTAAATTTAAACATGATGTAGGTTATCGTTGGACTATGCAAGTTGTCTTCGAACGGTTAGGGATGACGTCCTTAGACCATGATGTCCTGGGCCATGAATTGTTTGATGAGAGATTCGCAGGCCATGAAATAATGTTCTCGGGTCATGAGGATGGTGCCTTCGAACTATGACGCCTTTGAATAATGATATGCAAATTTGAGAGATTCTCAGGCCATGACATGGTGTCTTCCGGCTATGAAGATGATGCCGTTAGATTATGACGCCTTTGGACAAGTTGGTGATATTTCAGCCTATGAAATGCAATAATATAATTCTAACAAGACAGAGCTTAGTCTTGCGAATTGAAGGGCACAGCTTAGCCCGAAAGAGAAGCGAAGTAAATAATGATTGAGAGACAGCGCTTAGTCTCAGTGAAAAGAGTAAATTGGAGGCAGAGCTTAGCCTCATGCAAGTATGGAGACAGAGCTTAGTCTCGTGCAAAGGAAGGCAGAGATTAGCCTTATGCAAATGGAAGAAGAGCTTAGCCTGATGCAGAATGAAGGCAGATATTAGCCTTATGCAAATGGAGGTAGAGCTTAACATCATGCAAAGGAAGGCAGAAAATAGCCTTATGCAGATGGAGGCAGAGCTTAGCCTCATGCAAGATGTGGAAGGCAGAGATTAGCCTGATGCAGAATGAAGGCAGAGATTAGCCTTATGAAAATGGAGGCAGAGCTTAGAGTCATGCAAAGGAAGGCAGAGAATAGCCTTATGCAGATGGAGGCAGAGCTTGGCCTCATACAAGATGTGGAAGGTAGAGATTAGCCTGATACAGAATGAAGGCGGAGATTAGCCTTATGCAAATGGAGCAGATCTTTGCCTCATGCAAGACGTGGAAGGCAGAGATTAGCCTTATGCAAATGGAAGGCAGAATATTAGCCTTATGCAATGGGAAGGCATGGATTAGCCTTATGCAAATGAATAAATGGCAGATGATAGTAAGATTTCTTAGCTGGTGACAGATTGTGGTATTGCGATTGTTGCTAGAATTATGACTACGAACATGTTATCCTTTGTGCCTGTATCCAGAAACAATCGTGAGTTCTGTAGATGGGGAGGTTGGTTTGTATCCCCACTGGCTTTGCTCAACTCATTCTGCTTGGTCTGATGATCCTATTTATATCATCGGGGTAGCGTTTTCTAAACAGAGCTATTTTTGAAAGCAAGCATGCATGATTTTATAAATACATAGTATAAAATATATTTTAAGAAATTTAGATAAACTGACGATTGTGACACGATTCAAGACATTGCAACCTCTCATGCTACAGAATTTTGAGGGTCCTCCTTAAAATTCTGCCCCAGTTAGATGGGTTGACGTCTCTGACTATAGCGCATGTTGAAATCGGCTGAACTTGCTTCGGAATTTTGAGGGCCCTCCTCAAAATTCTTCCCCAGTTTCCAATTGCGGGGGAAAATGAGATTTTTATTGAATTGTGACCGAACCCATAGGGATGCCTACATATCCCCTCTTAAACGAGAATCAGGTCAGGCGTAGTTCAATTACATCACTTGGGAAAGCATAAAGAATTACACATAGTATCGCTTGACTGCATCTGAATTAATCGGTTTTGGCCAGACTTCTCCGTCTATTTCTGCAAGTATAAGATCTCCTCCTGTCAATACTCGGTGAACCATATACGGACCTTGCCAGTTGGGAGAGAATTTCCCTTTGGCTTCATCTTGATGTGGAAAGATCTTCTTTAACACCAGTTGCCCCGGTGTGAACTGTCTTGGCTTGACTCTTTTGTTGAAGGCTCTGGTCATTCTATTCTAATAAAGTTGACCATGACATATTGCATTAATCCTTTTCTCGTCTATGAGGTCCAGTTTCTCATAACGACTTTTTACCCACTCTGCATTGCTGAGCTCAGCTTCTTATATGATTCTTAATGAAGGGATCTCCACTTCGGCAAGAATAACAGCTTCTGTACCATAAACCAGCAAGTAAGGAGTTGCCCCAGTTGATGTACGGACCGTGGTGCGATATCCCAGTAAGGCAAATGATAGCTTTTTGTGCCACTGTTTGTGTTTTTCTATCATCTTCCTCAATATCTTCTTGATGTTTTTGTTGGCAGCTTCTACAGCTCCATTCATCTGAGGTCTGTAGACTGTGGAATTCTTGTGCTTGATTTTGAAAGTCTCTCACATGGCTTTCATCAGATCACTGTTTAAATTGGAATCCTTATCAATGATGATTGACTCTAGGATTCTAATTCGACAAACAATACGGTCGCGAACAAAGTCTGCCACGACTTTCTTAGTCACTGCTTTGTAAGATACTACTTTGACCCATTTGGTGAAATAATCAATTTCTACTAAGATAAACTTGTGTCCATTTAAGGTTGTAGGCTCGATTGTTCCAATGACGTCCATTTCCCAGGCGGCGAATGGCCAAGGCGAGCTTGTTGCATTGAGCTCACTTGGGGGTACCTTTATCATGTTTGCATGTACCTGACATCGGTAGCATTTTCGGACATACTGGGTGCAACCCGTCTCCATGGTCATCCAGAAATAACCGGCTCTGAGTATCTTCTTGGCCAAGACAAATCCATTCATATGTGGTCCGCAGGTCCCAGCGTGTATCTCTGGAGGCTTCCTTCACATCGAAACATCTTAGTAATCCCAAATCAGGAGTTCTCCTGTACATGACTCCTCCACTGTGAAAAAAATTGTTGGACAATCTCCAAAGCGTGCGTTTCTAAGTATGATTTGCAAGCTCTGGGTACTCTCCCTTTGACAAATACTCCTTGATATCGTGGAACCATGGTTTTCCGTCTGCCCCTTCTTCAACATGGGCACAGTATGCTGGCTGGCTATGGATCTTTACTGGAATAGGGTCATTGAAGTTCCTATCTAGATGTTGTATCATGGATGATAGAGTAGCCAATGCATCGGCGATCTAGTTCTGAATTCTAGGAACGTGCCAAAATTCCGTCTTCGCGAATCTCTTTCTCAATTCCTGCACATGGTGCAGATACGGCAGTATCTTGGAATTCTTTGTAGTTCATTCTCCTTGTACTTGGTGTATTAGCAAATCTGAGTCACCAATTACCTGCAGCTCCTGAATGTTCATATCAATGGCCATGTTGAGCCCGAAGATGCAGGCTTCATATTCTGCCATATTGTTGGTGCAGGGGAATCTGAGTTTAGTAGATACAGGGTAATATTGACCAGTATCCGATACCAGGACAGCTCCAATGCCAACTCCTTTGAAAGTTTCCGCTCTGTCAAAGAACATCCTCCAGCCATCATAGGATTCAGCAATGTCTTCTCCTATGAATGACACTTCTTCATCAGGAAAGTACGTTTTTAGGGGTTTGTATCCTCCATCCACTGGGTTATCAGTGATAACTAGGGATTATACTTCATTTTACACTCCTTCTTACTTGAGTTTTGATTAAAAATGTATACAAAATGTTGATACCCAATTTTTCCTCAAATTATTTTCAAACTTGCATATATACCTTTAAAACCACCTTTTTAAAATAATGGGTATTTTTTTCATAATTTTACCAATTTATTTTTCCTATTTTATCTAGTATTATATATTCAATAATTACTCATAAGTTGCATTACAAATAATTTCAAAATGTTTCTTAGCTCAGTATAGTATTCATAATCCTATTTAATTCCATTAGGATTTAATTATTCTATAAATTAGCCGGTATTGGCACTATTTAGCTAATTTCAGTAATTTTGCAATAATAGCACAAATATACATTTATATCTCTTAAAATAAAAAAAAGCAACTACTGAACATTTCTATATTTTTTATAGTAGTCAATTATCTTAATTTCATTTTTTGCACAATTACTAGCTATTTTAATTAATTAATTATCCTATTTAATTTGGGTATTTAACATTTAGCCTATTTTTTATTTAAATTCTAGCCAAATTCTAACCCAACCCCACCAGATCTCTTACCCACTTAACCAGCCCAATTGAACAGCCATATCTTCAAACTCTACCCGGCCCAACCCCTCCAGTTATCTGAGTCGTTGATCAACGGCCCAGAACCCTATTACATAATTAATTCAATTAACCCTCTCCCCCCCCCCC
>ML261431.1:2023-32153 GCA_005239495.1 Nicotiana undulata | reverse complement strand
TGCCTTGGGGACCGTCTGAGTACCCATTGAACTCTGACACGCAAGGCTGGCATTCCACACTGCACTTACTCATTCCTGGCTAGGGAACTTGGGTGTGAGCACTGCCTGGGATCCTCTGAGATCCTTAGGAACTCTGACACACCTGGGTTACAAAAGGTCATGGCATATGGCATGTTTGGATCTGGATATTTGGGACTACTGTTAGGCTCGCTATAGTGTAACTTCTTAATTTTCATATTCATTTATGTAATTTATTATCGCTGGTCTGTAATAATTAATTGTAAAAACAACTCTGGGGTTGGATAGTGAAATGGGTGGGATTATGCATGCTTAGTATAATTATGGGTAGAGAACATGCCTATAAGGTTTATTTTATCTATGTGTGCAATAGTTACATCTCTAGGAATACTTGCCATGCATGCTTCAGGTCTATTTCAGCATTTCATCATACTCATCATGTTCATAGTAAAAGGATGTTACAATTGTTGCATCATCCCTACTCATGTCCACTTAGAAATCTTGGTCATAGTTAAGATAACTATAAATGGCTTTCATAATAATACTGCCTCTGCATGTTCATAACTACTACATCTAGAAATCATGTTTAAATAATAACATCAATTGTCAATATTTGCATTAGAAACCATGCTACCTTAGGAAGCCATTCTCAGTATGTTCATATATCTATGGCAGACTCATGTGTTAAAATATACTGCTAAGGAACGTTTATAAATCATGTGCTAGGCTCAGCAACTTAACAAATCACGCCCCCTGTACGTTTTGTTAATAAGTAAAACCTCGTTAAAACAATAGAGTCTATTTTCTGCAAACGTTTTTGTGCATTTAGAAAAGCATGCTTAAGTTTGCATCCTCCCTGCGTACATTTAGATATCCTGTTTTGTAGGACACTGCATCCATATTAGTTTAATCATGAATAAGTCTAAAACATATTTATCCTGCTACTGAGACTAAACAAGATAACTGGAATGTTTTAACCCGCCTAGGCAAGCCTTAGGTATCAACGTTTGTAAAACTGGAAACTGTTTCTATGCATTGCTTGGTTAATTATAAATCAGTTAATAATCTAAAACTTGTAAGATGCCTTTTATGAAATCCAGTAATCATACTGCCTTGCTATTGTATTTACATGTAGTCATCATGTCTTAGGTTCTGAAATTTGAGACCTCTTTGTGCTTGAGTCATGCTATTCATGTGTATAATTTGTGGAGGGATATATGAGCCTCTTGTCTGCTTCTGTGTGTCCCTATATTTGCAGTCCTAACTGTTTTATTTGTCGTGTAGAGTTTTGTCCTTTAAACCTAAGGGTCCAGCCCTAGTACCTACCCTTTAGGAATAGTAGTCCTAGCCTCCTCCAGGACTGACAAGATGAGACGGGTAATAGCACGCAATAAGCTTCGTAACCTACACACGCATTTTAGACACCTTCGCGGGGTGGTAAGGGTAGAAATATGGATATGATGACAGGTGCGTTAATACCACGTGTAGCTCTGCCTATTGGGTATTGCATTGATGTGATCCGTATTACTTTAAACCTAGGACATTTTCCCAAATATTTACTTTGATCTCTTTCAACTTTTAATAAAAACTTCAATACTTGTTTGAAATCCCCTCTTATGTGAGCCTTGTTTGTTATTTGTTTATTGTCTGAATTCACGAAATCATTTGGCCGGGACCCACAGTTGTGGATCCTGAGGGGTGCCTGATACCTTCCCCTTGGGATAACTACAAGCCCTTACCCAATATCTGGTAACGCAAACTAGTTTATGAGTTAACTACTCAAGGTTCCCTAATGCACCATAAAAATCGTTAGGTGGTGACTCTTCCTTTAAACCTTTTTTACCTTCAAAAGGAGTTGTCCGAAATGTCATAAACCCGATCTCTCCGCTTTAAGTTTGGGGAAAAAGAGGGCGCAACACAAAATAGTCCCAAAGGCTTACATGTTGTATTTGTTTGCAGGGTTTGGTCAAAAAGGTGAAAATTAGTCAACACCAACTCAAAAAGGAGTGAAACATGCACAAGTACCAAGAACAAGTCCAAGCACAATGCAATTGATCTACTGCGGCCGCACTCCATTTAGTGCGGTCAGTAGTGAGGAGATTTAGAGAGGTGAAATTTTGGAAGCTAAAGCATTGTGGCCGCAAAGCATATTGTGCGGACCGCAATGGTATCAACGCGGCCGCAAACCATTTTGTGCAGACCGCACTAATGAGATTCAAAGAGCTGGGATTTTTGGAGATCAAGGCCAACGCGGTCCGCAATCCATTTTGTGCGGCCGCAGTAGAAGCCGGTGCATTTTATGCGGCTCGCGGTGGCCAAGTTCAGAGAGCAGATTCTTGAAGCCAAAAATCCTCACCGCGGCCGCACTGCATTTCTTGAGGTCTGCGGTAACCCTGCAGGGGTATTTTTTTCCAAAAAATTTGGCCCAGTATAAATACTTTCTTTTCCCATTTTTAGAGAGGCTTTTGTACTCCAACTTTAACAGGAGCTCGTGAACGACTTTGTTAAGCCATTTTGAGTAATTTTAGAAGTGTTTTATCATTGAATCTTTAAGTATTAGTCTGTAATTAAAGTATATGGGTTATTCTTCATCTATTTCTTTGTTTTCTTCTATTATCATGAGTAGCTAGACCCATTAGCTAGGGTTGTGGTTCAACCCTAGAGTGGGTATTTGATGGGTCTCTTGATTTAAGGCTTAGATGTTTATGGGTAATTGATATTTGGGTTGATTTGTGTTTTCCATGTTAAATTAGTGGTTGCAAACGCTAATTGGTGCCTATTTGACTTGGGTTTTTCTTGAGAAAGAGACTTTGAGTCTAGGAAAATCAATCCAACAAGAAATTGGGATGTAATCAACAGATTGATAGTCCCAATTAAAGGGTTAAACCTAGAGATAGTAATACCCGACTTGAGCCTATATTGCTTGCACAATTTTGACACCCAATTGGTCTTGAGAAAGTCAATTAGGGCAAAGTCACTCAAGCTACCGAGAGGTATAGAGTGAGTAATTTCGTGCATTGGCTATATCACAATTCCCAACATAACATCTTTTCCTCAAGTTTTAGATCCCGTCAAGTATTCACCTAGGAGAAAGTCACAGCCCTAGTCCTTTTATCTGTTGAGAAAACAACCAAAAAGATATTAATTAATTAGTTCATAAATTTAGAATAGACTAAACCGTAGTTTAATCACCAATCCACTTATATAAGAAACACGACCCACCACTAGATCAATTAGGAACTCAACTCCCACAATCATAACTCTTTGTGGATTCGATCCCGACCCTTCGGGTAAAAGCTGCATTGACCCCTGCCTTACTACTATTTAGTGGTGTAGGTGGGTGCTGATAACTCAGCAAGATGGTCTGCCAATGCTTGTCCCTTGACTGATTTCTGAATAGACAATGTCGAACTCACTCAGCAGGATTTGCCACTTAGCCAGCTTGCTGGGCATGGGTTTCTGAAAGATATATTTCAAGGGGTCCATCATTGATATGAGATATGTTGTATAGGCACAGAAGTAATACCTCAGCTTCGGCGCTACCCATGTTAGAGCACAACAGGTACGTTCCAATAGAGAATATCGTGCCTCGTATGGAGTGAATTTCTTACTCAGATAATATATAGCCTTCTCTTTTCTCCCTGTCTCATCGTGCTGCCCGGGAACGCAGCCGAAAGCTCCATGTAGTACTGTGAGGTAGAGTAGCAAGGGTCTACCTGGATCTGGAGGTACCAAGACTGACGGTGTTGACAAGTACTTCTTGATTCTGTCGAAGGCATTTTGACAATCCTCGGTTCATTTGGTTGCAGCATCCTTCCTCAGCATCTTGAAAATTGGTTCACATATGACCGTGGACTGGGCTATGAACCGGCTATTGTAATTAAGGCGTCCCAAGAAACGCATCACATCTTTCCTGTTCTTTGGCGGTGGTAAATCTTGGATGGCTTTGACCTTTGATGGATCCAATTCTTTTCCTCGACGGCTGACGATGAACCCAAGCAATTTTCCAGCAGGAACCCCGAATGCACATTTCGCGGGGTTTAGTTTCAGGTTGTATTTCTGCAACCTGTTGAAAAACTTCCTCAGATATGCTATGTGGTCGGTGGCTTTCTTGTACTTGATAATGACGTCGTCCACATATACCTCGATCTCTTTATGTATCATGTCGTGGAAGATGGTGTTCATAGCTCTCATGTATGTGGACCCAGCATTCTTTAGGCCGAATGGAATCATCTTATAACAATAGACTCCCCACGGCGTAATGAAAGTCATTTTCTCAGCGTCTTCCTCGTCCATCCAAATCTGGTGGTAACCAGCAAAGCAATCCACGAATGACTGAAGTTCATGCTTGGCACAATTTTCAATCAAGATGTGTATGTTTGGAAGAGGGAAATCATCCTTCGGACTGGCCCGGTTGAGATCCCGGTAGTCGACACAAAACCTAACCTTTCCATCTTTCTTAGGCACCGGCACGATGTTGGATAACCATGTCGTTGATTTTCTTGGTAACTTCCTCTTTGATTTTCATACTCATGTCAGGCTTGAACTTTCTGAGCTTCTGTTTTACCGGCGGGCACATTGGATTGGTTGGCAGCTTGTGAGCCACAATGGATGTACTTAGACCAGTCATGTCATCGTACGACCATGCAAATATGTCTTCATATTCTTTCAAGAATTGTGTGTATTCCTCCTTCTCAGATGGTGATAAGTGAATGATGATGCGAGTTTCTTTGACAATTTCTGAATCTCCCAGGTTGACAATCTCAGTCTCGTCCAGGTTGGACTTAGGTCTATTTTCTAAATCCTCAACTTCTCTGACAATTTCATCAGGTATGATATCATCCTCTTCTTCCGAATCACTATCTGTTTGTTGCGTTTTCTTATTGCATGTCACAATCATTGGTTCATCAAGATAGGAAATAGTAATGTTGTATAGATATAAGTAATGAGACAAAAACGAAAATATTAAAACATAAAAGCTCTTTTGATAATTTAAACGAATGTTTTAGAACATTGAAGATCTTATTGAAAAAATAGAAATGCGAAAAGGAATTCATTAGAAAACAAAAATAGACAATGTTTGTTCAGCCTTGCTACCCCGGGACTCGTCGGACCCTGGATGTTATGACAGCCCAATTCTTAAGGAATGAGCCTTGTATGGTATGCTGATGATGCCAGAATGCACGAACCAACCTTTGGGGAGGGAAATAATCAAAAGAAAATAAAATAAAAACAAAAGGTAGCCAAGTTAGTGAGGATCATGAGAAAATATTGCAATATTCAAACACATATTGCAGGAGTATAAAAGCATGTCCTAATTTTGGGAGCCTCGTTATGCCCGAGGAAGGCCTAGCGACAAGTTGATTTGGAGAACTTAGATGCCAAATTGCCTCATTTCATTAATATAAATAGACGAATCCAAAACGACACTAAAGTAATAAGCAGGAAATAAAATCACTAATGGCACTTGGCCTTATTACATTGATAAAGCAAAAAAGAAAACCTATCCTACTTGGTCCCAGAAGGACCTTCCCCAGATTCGGCATCCTTGATCCGATCGAACAAATTTCGTAGCTCGCGCATTCCCAGCAATAGGTATGCTCTGGCCAGGCGTCTTCCTTCATTTCCCTCCTCTTTCTGGCAGTCTTCGACCCTCTCGATGATCTTACCTTCCAGCTCTACTATGCCTCGCTCCAAGTATTCCAGCTTCTTGCTGGAACGGATGGCCATGTCTTTCCATTCTTCGATCAACCTTTTGTTGGTTTCATGTATATCCTGGTGATCGTTCTCAGACTCGTGGATCCTCTTGCACAGACGGTTGTACTTGACCTGAGCCTCGGTATTCTCGTCTCTGATCATGTGGCCTCGGCTGATCCCTGGCCTCACTAATCCATCCAAGTTGTCTTCTAACCACGCCGGGTAGAAAGGTGCACATCCTGCGTGGTACCTGTCTGGTTCAATTGTGTTCTTCTCCATTATGATTTTGTAGTGCCACATGTGTTGGGCTTGGCAGTTGTAGGTGACATCATCATCCTGGAAGTCAGCTCGGAAATGGCTCATCTTATCAACCCTTGGCACAACTTATTTTCTGCCTGCTTGTCTCATGACTCGGAGAGGAACGTAAGGATATATACCTCTCAACCCGATCAACACTAGGTGTGGTGCATCCCTGGACCTGATGATGAATTCGTCCGTTGGAAACC
Source organism: Nicotiana undulata (assembly GCA_005239495.1). Taxonomy (NCBI): domain Eukaryota; kingdom Viridiplantae; phylum Streptophyta; class Magnoliopsida; order Solanales; family Solanaceae; genus Nicotiana; species Nicotiana undulata. The sequence continues at coordinate 25,932 of ML261431.1, read as the reverse complement.
ACTCGAACATCCATTGTACCTGCTCCTCAGTTAGGTTATCAAAGAACTCTACCCACTCCTTGGCAGTCTCTGGCTGGGCAAACCTGTCAGGAATATATGTCATCCACTTGGGGTGATGGAAGGCAATGTGATCATTCCACGCCCTTTGCAGAAGTTCTTGGTGGTATTGGCCCTTTTGGAAATGTTCTAAGAGCCATAGTTGTAGTAACAGTTTTTTGTCCTCGAAATGCTTAGCTCTTCTTTGACAGCGTTCCAGAGCTCAGTAAATGTCTGCTATGATCATCGGGACAATGTTGAAAGCTTTCCCGTCAATTCCCTACATCAAAATCATGGTTACCATAGCTAACCTAGTGTGAATCCTTTCTTTCTTTTTTGGAAATACTATCAATCCCAGAAAACATGCAATGAATACAAATACCCTACGGTGAATATGTCCCAAAGATGTAATGGCAAATTCGTCGTGATAGGTACGGTATGATTTGTTGTGACCGTACCTTTCATATAAGTATTAAAAGGGTATGTATGACTGTTTCAAACACTCTAACTCAACGTTCTTCTTTAGACCCATCATTTTCAGAAAGCCCTTGCTTGTGTGGTTTTCAGGTATCAGCAAACCAGGGGTTTTCCAGACTAACCCAGCTAATCCTCTTATTTATTCTAGCAGTGGTGTCATCTCAATGTTCCCAAAGCGGAACACGGCTCTTTCATTATCCCAAAATAAGGTGGCAGCCACGATCAACATGTTGTTGGGTTGGATGTCTAGGAGAGATGGTAAATTACCCAGGTATTTCTTAACATGTTTCTTATCGCTGGAGTGAAGATCCTCCCACCAGTTCAGGAGCTTCGGGTGGATATTGTTGACCATGCCGAATCTGGGGACTTCGTGCCTCATATTTCTGCATGAAAAACATAGTTAGGCCCTTACCCCTACCAGACTCGACTATTTATACATTTATGATTAGCATACAAGCATTTAGTTCACCAAATAAATGCATAGAACGTGATTATGTCCGTTGGGATTATGAAAACCCGGTGGACTTTGGACAAGGCTGTCTTAAAAGGTTATTGTGCGGACAACACATTAACCCAGCTAGGTTTGACCATGATGCATGTACAATATAATAGAGTAAGGTTTCTATGGGGTTTTAGACTGGTACCCTTGAGCGGACAACTCAAGGGGGAAGGCACGGAACTTTCGACTGTACCATTGATCGACTAGTTTTACCGCAAATAAGCCTTTTCGAATTTAGGGGTGATATAAAATAGGAAGAGTGCAACCACTCATCAAGCGTTGCTATAGGATTTGTATTGTCACGAGTTGAGTATGATGTTGATCATGATTATGAAGCAATAAATAAGCAATAAACGCATGTTGTCATGTATTTGCACGTTATGAAAGCGATAAATACAACAGTTATAATTTAAAGCGGTTACAAAGGAAACAAAGAAACATGTCAGTTTTGTTTTGAAGAAATAAGTACTTGAAATAAATAAGCAATTAATTGCACATAAAAGGGGAAAGGGAAAGGGTGTAGGTATTAACAAAGTAACGATACAAATTCACAAAGCAATTTGAAATGGTAAAAGCCTAAAATTCCCAGCAGAGTCGCCATGCTGTCGCGCTCCCTTTTTCCCCTCTCCTTTCAGATCGGTCAGGGTTTTTGACATTATTGGGAAAACTCGCTTCCTTATGGGAAAGGGTATATAAAGGAATTGAAGAGTCGGCACCTAACAAATTAAGGTGTGTTTGGGCACCTACTAAGGGTCATTTACAACACATATTTGAATAACCAGAGATTGGGTAAGGGATTGAAATTACTTCAAGGGGAAGGTGTTAGGCACCCCTCAATGTCCACAACTGTGGTTCCCGGCCAAACAAGCTTTGTGAATTTTGATACAAGTAGCACATAAGCAATGGAAACATATAGGTAGAAGAGATAAAAGGTTTTGAAAAAGTTCGCAGTCTAAGAACACATATGTGCTAAAGTTTAAAATATTTGAAGTCTAAACACATGTAGAAGATTCTTTGAAGGATTTAGCTTATGCATATATATATATAAGGAATAGGGGGTCCTAAGTTGTTTATCCTATAGAATCACATCGGTACAATGCCTGATAATCACTCCTCAGAATAGGGGCTGCACATGGCATTAGCGCACCGGTCATCATATCCATATCTACCCTTTCCCACCCCTTAGAGGTTATCAATTAGTCAAGCAGTAATTATGGAACTAGGTATCAATTAGTATAAAATCAGCATAGATACTCCCTTAATTGAAGGAGATAACTTCAAACGGTAATAGGCAGATAATAAATAAGGAAAGACATCATATGTGACTGGAATATAACACATAAGAAAATAATTTCAGCATAGTAAATAGAGAACAAGTAATTAGGCTAGGTTCAGAAAATCTAATTAAGAAAAATACTTAAGAACCGATTGATAGCATAGTCGACCAAAAATAAGGCAAGAAAATATCTTAGAGGTTAAAAATCAGTAAGGAAATCGTCACAAGAGATTAGTGAAAGGTATCAATTACGAGAAATTAGGGATTCAAGCATGAGTAGTACTGATTAAGGGGATATTACACGGAATAAACACATAATATGCAAGAAGAAGTAAAATCAGAGTTCCCAATAGGCATGGTAAAGTAAAAAATCACATAGAATCATGGATTCAAACTAGAACATAATACTAATTAACACAAACTTCTGAGAATAAGCGAGATAAACACAACGCATGCAAGAAGAAGCAAGAATCAGAATCCCTAATAAGCCAAATAGGGTAAAAGTCACAAAAACACAGAATGTTCATGAGAAAAAAGCACACATACAGATTAACGAATAAATTATCAAAGACATAATCAAAACCCAAGATTAAGACCAAGAACTTAGGATTTTCAACATAATAAATCAGATAAAAAGGGGAAACTTAAACAAACCGTTTAAACATAGTGAGAATCATAGAATGATACTAAAAAATCAAAAGAAAGTCGTTTTGAAAAAGGAGTTAAGACACCCTAGTTTGGAGACGAAGAGGCGTTTTAGAGAAATCGGAAAAAGCTTTTAAGAAAATAGTAAAGATAACTCGAATAGACTCAGATTTGTTACAGATCTAAGAAGTCAAAAGCTAAAGTTAGGGTTTCATAGAGAGATAACCCGAATCCGGCTTAGAAACCATAGGTTTTAGCCAGAGATAGAAGGATCTTACTCGGACGGCCAAGAATGGCCTGAGAACGGCATGAAAGGCCATGGGTGTGAGTTGAACCGCCTCTGGTTCTCTTGAGTACCTTAGGGTAGCAATAATTCGGCGTGTGAGGGAGCTATGGAGGCTAGGGATGGTGGTGGAGCCACCATTGTTACCGGCAAGCCAACGGCCGGTGAGAGGAGCTTAGGTTTAGCAGAGAGAGCTTGAGAGATGAAAGGAGAGTGTAACGGCGGAGAAGAAGAGAGAATGAGCGAGTGGGAATGAGGGTTTGGTAGTCTTTAGGATTAATTTAGGTAAGAAGGAATCTGGTCAGTTGATTAGAAATGATCAACGGTCCAGATAAAAATGGGAATTGGGTCGGGTAGGATAGTGGATTGGGCCTGGGGTATTTGGGCTAATTTAATTGGGTTTGGAGCTGGTTCAGTTAGGCCACAATTGAAATAATATTAGGCTATTTGTTAATTACCCCATGCAAATTAATTAAAATTGTTTATAAAACAGCTAATAATTATAAAAATTGAATTTCGTGCATAGAAAATAGTTTAAAATAATTATTTAATATTTTGAAATACAAATGCCTAACTTCTGATAAGAATAGTACAAAAATTATATTCTTGGGCTATAATTGCAAAGTTATTACAATTATAGCCAAAAGGTACCAATTTGGCTAATTGTGAAATTATTTGGTCTTAATAGGACCATAAATAATCAAGAAATGCTTTTGAAATCATTTGTGATTCAATTTTGTAATTATTTATTGGAAATAAAATGGTGTATAAATTAAATAAAATATAGAAAAATTATGGAAAAAATGCTATTGATGCATAATTTTGAGGGTGTATGTGCAATTTTAAAATATTTTGGAAAAAAATTGGTATCAACATATACATATCTTTATAATTAGAGATTATATTTTATACATGTAGTGATGGAATAAAAATTATTTGCATAATCAGGCATTGTAAAAGGAAACTATAGGCAATTCCCTTTGGTAAGTGATTGATTAGTATCCTAAAAAAAGGTAATTAACCACCTTTAATAGGTTAAATTGCACTTGTTGTATAGAAGCCAGAAAAATTCAATATTTTGAATACTTTTTATTAGTGAGCCATGTAAGGATATTAAAAATCTTTTTTTTATCAATAACAGGTAATATTTTATCCTATAAACAATATAAATTTTCGGTGGATGGTGTTCGTTGACCATCCTTAATCACACATAGCTCCACCCCTAATAGTATATATATACAAAAAAATTTGCACTTATCGTGTATGTAACTTAAATCGTTAAAATTATACATGAGATGCTAGGATAATTTAGTCATTTTTGCTTGCTTTATTTAGTCTATGAAAACAAATACACATTGGCATAAATAAACGAAAGAGAAGTTAAAATGAAATGACAAGAGAACAATGAGAATCCGAAGACCCCCATCATAGGGTCAAAAAGTAGAAACCCACCACAGGATATCCATTCATAATTCCACTCACAATGTTTAAAATAAGATTGAATACATACACTATCCCTGACGAAATTTGGACATAATTTCACACCCAAAAATAACAATAAAGTATACTGGTTTCACAAGGTGTAGTCAAAACAAACATATCCCCTTTTCTTTTCCATCATTCAAAAAGTAAACCAACCCATAAAAAGCCAACTCACAAACAACTCAAAACATTCTTTCTTCCTTTAAACTAAGGACAGCTCCAGACAAAGCAGGTGAAATATTTGTTCTTCAGAGGACATCAGCCATTGCTTTTTTTCTCTGACATTTTTTAGCTTATTTTCCCCATTTATGGATACTACACAATGGACTCAGGTGGGTACAAAATTAAGTTCATTTTCTGCATATTAATTACTTGTTTTCTAGAAAAAAATTATGGATTTTCTTGAATTTCTTTTGGATGTGCATCTTTGTCGATTAAATCCTTTTTTTTTTCTTAAAGATGATTTTATCTTCATGAAATGATGTTCAAATTTAAAGCTTCAATTAGAATTTTTAAATCTTTTTCTAATCCTAAATGTAAACTATGTAAAAAAATTAAAGACTTTTTATTTCTTCCACCTTTATACATGATATAAGAGATAAAGCATAGGGAAAAAGGTGATCTTTGTTATTATTATTGTTTACTTTTCAGTTTCCTTCAATTTATTTTCAAAGGTGAAAGTAGTTATCCAGAAATTGTGTCATTTAATTTTCACACTAACCCTTTTTCGCTTTTGATCTTCTTAACCTACTTTGTTTCTCCTTTTTGTGATTGTTAATTTTTAGGATATTGGACTTGTAACATCTATGGCTGCAGAAATAGCTCCTCCTAGTGTTACATGTTCAAGGCCATCTCCTACACTGGAAAAAAAAGTCAGACCACAAAAAGATCAAGCGGTAAATTGTCCAAGGTGCAATTCAACAAATACAAAGTTTTGTTACTACAACAACTATAGTCTTACTCAACCAAGATACTTCTGCAAGACTTGTCGAAGGTAATATTCATTATTAAAAAAAATGGAATTAGCAACGAACTTCGTCACTAGTCTGTTGCTATATTGCTCGTAGCGAACAGAATTTTTTGTTATTTTGTCGCTAATCCATTACTAAATAGGATTAGCGATGAACTTTTTTATTTAATTATACAATTTGTCCGCCGCTAATTCCTATTTTTTTTAATTAGGGATTGTTGAATTGTGTGACCAACTAACCTAAAAGTTTAAACTGTGTTAGCGATATCACACGTTTAGTTACTGAATTATATTATGTCTCGACAGGTATTGGACAGAAGGAGGCACTTTAAGAAATGTTCCGGTCGGAGGAGGTTCAAGGAAGAATAGAAGATCTTCTTCTTCATTAGCATCATCGTCGTCGTCACAAAAGGTTCCTGATTCGAACCCTAATCCAAGTCTTTTTCATCAAAACCCTAATTATAAGATTAATCTCGGAAATAGCCAAGATCTTAATCTAGGGCTCCCATCTATTATACATGATCACAATTATTTCCATGGTGTGCCGGAGTTTCTTGAATTTCCTAAGATGGACAAGGGCAATAATGGAAATAATCAGCCCTTAAGTTCAACTTCAAGTACTACTCCAATTTCAACAATGGATTTGCTTAGGAATGGAATTGCCTCAAGAGGGTTAACTTCATTTATCTCAACACCAACACCAACACCGGATTTAAACGCTTTGTACACATCAAGTTTTTTAAGTGGAATTCAAGAAAATAATGCAAAAATGATGTTCCCATTCGGTTTCTTGAATAAGCAATTGTCTGGTACAAGTGTTAGTGTTGAAGCTGAAAATTATAATCAGAGTAAAGGGCAAGAGAATTCAAGTGCTGGATATTGGAATGGAATGTTAGGTGGAGGATCCTGGTGAAGAAACGACATTATGAAAAAATCTAAACTGTATAATTCTTTTTTTTTTTCATTTTAATATTTTTCTATCTTTTGACATGCTTTGATCATTAATTTGTTTGGTGATGCTTGGAGCTAATTAGATAAAAGATAGATCTGGTTTCTATTGTTCTTCTCTTTACTCTTTGATCACTTGAACATATGGAATTGTTAGTTTCATTAGCTTGTGAAATGAACTAATTATTGTAGTTTAACTAATTATAATACGTTAGTTATTCTATCTAGGTCATTAATTATATCAAATTTGTTGTGAATTATTACATATATTTTTGCAAAGTTAATTTAACGTGAGAACGTAAACAAATTATACAATACTTGGGCTCATAAGTTAAACTCTAATGGATATATGTTGCTCTACTTGCTAACACTAGGCTATTGGTTGGCCCTTTGTGTCATGTTTCCCTTTCTTGAAAAGCAAGACATAAGGTTGGCAAACGGGCAGGTCGGATTAGCTATGTGCAAGTCGAAAACGAGTAATGCAAAACGGATAAAATATTATTCAACTCATATTTAATATGGATATGTAAAAAATGGGTGAACTGACGGATAAATATTGATATCCAAATTTTCCATGACTTCTTGAATATGATAACTTTTAGGAAAGTTCTTAAACTTTCAAACTTGATGAATCCCGAATTTGAGTCTTTGCAAATGTAAAAGTTTGGTTATCCATTGATTATCCATTTTTAAGTGGATAATGTGGATCTTATCCATATTTGACCTATTTTTAAAATCCTTATTATGCAATACATTTTTTAATGAATAATTATTATTTTTATCCATTTTGCCACCACCAGTAGGATATGATTTTCAATTTAGTCGAAAAATTTGACGAATGAAAGCGAACTAGATTTGAGAAACAAAAAGATAACTGGTTTATTCTTATCAGAGCAAGATTGATAATTATATTTTGACATCATAAATCAAGCGTGAAGAAAAGGAAAACAGAAGCTATTTCTTTACATGGTTGCCATTATTGCTTTGAGCTGTCACTTTTTCATGCTCGTGCTTGTAATCAGTTTGTGAGGTGGACTACACGAGTCATTGTTCATTCTTCTGTTGTAAAGGTAATAATCAGAGGCTACACGAGGAAGATAAAGCAGTGCACCAGCTATTTAGGTTATCTTTGTACAAATTGAAGTCCAATTCTATTAATTATAAAGAAGTCATGCACTGCTAAAAACTGCCAAAAAGTATTAAGAATACCGAACGAAATCGGTCGAAAACAAAGGAAACCGACCGATTCCGACCGACTTCAATTCGTAAAAAAACGGTTGGTCCCTAACGTGTAAAACCGAAGTCGAGCAAATTCCAACCGATGGCGGTCGGTAAATTCAACCAAGAGTTGACCAAATTAACTGACACAACTTCTTGTAAAACTAAATCGGTCGATATTTTGAAATGTAATTTTTAATTATTCTTTTATTTAGCTACTGGTCGATATAATAATTTTTTATTTTAAAAAAAAAAATATAATCTTCCAACCATAATCGGTCGGTATTATTAAAATATAATAAATTTAAAAACACAAATGCTGACGACCGATGTCGGACGGAAATTTTAAATGCTGGAGATTGAACATTGCAGATACCGACCGATATCAGTTTGTAAGTTTAAGTTTCTGGAAAATTAATATTCATATTTCCGATCGACTTCGGTCGATATGCGGTCGGTATTCTGGGTAAAAATTTGATAGAATATTGTTGTTTTACAGTTGCACCATCTGCCAACAATCAATAACAACCTATAATGGCAGCATTATAGTGTTGTTGTTCAACAAATAACACAATAACAATAATAACAAAATAATTCAATATCAAAATTGTATCAACAACATTTATACAGTTGCAAAAATTCAAACAAATAAGCTATTCACAAATTAAAGACTTCACATAATACAAACACCATTCAAGGAGTATTTTGTACTGTATCATCTCCACCGCTAGAAGCTTCATCATCGGCACGTTTCGAAGGATCATGATGAGAAGGAGTAGCATCTGGGGAAGACTCACGAGACTAAGGAATCGGGAAAGCTCCACTAAAAAGCAAATTGGCCAGCTGACCTTGAAAGGTATTAAATTGTTGATCTCTCTTTTCTAGCTGACCTCGAAGGCTATTAAATTGTTCATCTCACTTTTCTTCTCTAGCATTTACCTCTTCAAGCTCCGTTGACAGCTTCGCGATCTTCTTCTCCATAGCCGAGAGAGTCGACCTATCAAGCGCCTCGCCCTACGTGGAAGTCCCTATACCTTGCAATCCAACCTTGTAGCGCCAAAATGATCTAGTCTAATCATAGTCTAAGCACTACCTCAAGCATGGAAAAATACCACGGTGCTCGCACATGGCTCGTGTATTCGAAAGAGTATAAAATACTTATCCCAGTCCATATGGTGAAAATCTTCATTAAAATCTCTCCAAACTGAGCTCCAAATCACAAATTATTATAAAAAGAACCAAAACCTCGATATATAGTGAGTCTGCCTGAGCAAGTCGCACCTGCGACAAGATTCCCCCTTCTGCGGAACCGCACGTGCGACCCTAACCTTCACCCCTGCAAAAATCGTTGATCCCAGACCTCTCGCACCTGCGGAATATACTCCGCTTCTGCAACATCGCAGGTGCGAGGAATTGCTTCACATCTACACCCATCGCATTGCTGCGCCAAGGAGACCGCATATGCGCCTTCGCAGATCCGATGAAATCTATACATCTGCGGACTCCTGCTCCCAGCTCCAATTTGCGCTTCTGCACTACATGTTCCGCTTCTGCGGCTTCGCACTTGCGCTCAAGGCTCTGCAGGATCGCTCACACCAGGTCCATGTCAAGCCAGCATAGCCAAAATGATCCAAAACTATCTGAACCATGTCCGAAACTCACTCGAGCCCCTCAGAACCCTGTTTGAATATACCAAAATGTCCCAAAGTATAATACGGACCTACTCGAGGCCTCAAATTACACACAACAATATTAAAACGATGAATCGCACCTCAAATCAAACTTGAAGAATTTTCGAATTTTCAATTTCTAAAACTCGCGTTGATTAATACCAAATAAACCCGGAGTGACTTCAAATTATGTACACAAGTTCCATATGACATAGCAAACTTATTCCAACTCCCGGAATAATATTCAAATCGTGTATCATCAAAGTCAACTCTCGGTGAAACTTATTGTCGCGCCCCCTTTTTCTATCGCACGGGTCAGGTACGGAGAGATCGAGTTTATGACATTTTGGACAAGTCCTTAAAGGAAAGGTTTAAGGAAGAGTCGCCACCTAACGATTTTGTGGTGCGTTAGGGCACCTCGAGTTGATAACTCATAAACTAGTTTGCATTACCAGAGATAGGGTAAAGGCTTGAAATTATCTCAAGGGGAAGGTGTTAGGCACCCCTCGAGATCCACAATTGTGGGTCCCAGCCAAGAAATTTTGTGAATTTGGACGGTGAACAAGTATCAAGTAAGGTTCATATAAGAGGGGATTTCAAACAAGTATGAAAATCTTTAATGGTTTTGGAAAAAACATTAGAATAAACATTTGAAAAGAATTGTCCTAGGTTTAAAGTAATACGGATCACATCAATGCAATACCTGGTATGTCACTTCCTCAAAGAGGCGGCTACACGTGGTATTAGCGCAGCGGTCATCATATCAGTATTCTACCCTTCCCGCCCCGTTAAGGTATTTAAAACGCGTGTGTTGGTTACGAATGCTTATTGCGTGCTATTACTCGTCCTGTCCTACTGGAGGGTATTTAGGACTACTATTCCTACAAGGTAGGGACTAGGCTGAAACCCTAGGTTCAAAAGGATAAAATTCTAAGCGACATGTAAAACAAATAGGATTACAGATATGGGGAACACATAAGGGCAGATACATGGCTCGCAGATCCCTCCAAAGATAAACACATAAATAACACGTCTCAAACACAATCAAAGTCTCAAAAACAGGATATAAAACAGGTATTTTGAGTTGGAAAACAGTAGGCTCCAGCAGTTTTGGTAAAAAGGAATGCCTTTGAAAACTCAGTAATGCAACGGGAAATAGAGGACAATATAATTTTCGGAAAAGAATGAATGAGTTCGTAGATTTATCAATTTAGCAGGATATTAGAAACACACATCAGTTTAGAAGAAATCCTCAGTAATAACATAATTTAAATAACAGAGTGATTAAAAGAGAAGGCAAGTGACCTTAAAAATCCAGCAGTTTAAACACAATGGGAGTCGGTAGTTTAATGAAAGTAGTAGGCTATTTCAGAAACCCAATAAAGTTGAAAATGAAACGGGAATTTTAAAAGACAGAGTGATTTAAGAAAAAGGGTAAATTGACTCTGAAAACCAGTAGTTTGAAAACCAATAGAGCAGGAGTCTAATAAAGTTCAGTAGAGAGTAAAGGAGTACATGATTTCAAGAATCAGTGTTTAAAAAATAGAGTAGGAGTTTTAGAGTAAAATAGGGTGAACTTCAGAAAGGGATAAAACAACAAGAGTGAAGCAGCAAAGTTTTAAAGATCTCAAAAGAAGACTAATTAATTCTAATACGAGCCAAGTGTAACACGATTAATTTTTGTTTAGCACGTATTAGGCCTAAAGTTTGCCTAGGCGTGCGTATACATTGCCTATTTATTTTAAATGGCGAACATGCATATTTAGTTCCGATTTTAAGAGGATAAATGATGATACATTTGCAGAAAAAACGTTTCAACCAGTTAACCACATTTTTTGCTAGATTATTAGATTAGGTACATATTATATAGACGTTCAACAGAGTATAATTGAAAGACATGCTGAAAGCAAAATCCTAAGGACCATGATATCTAATGCATATGGGAATACCTAAAAGACATGGTTTCTAAATGTCATGCTTATGTAAATGCAACAGAAGTACATTATAACAGTTTTATTATTGGTTGTAATTATTAACTGTGAGGCTGATAAAATGATATGACTATAATAGACATGCTGGAATGAAGAACCTGAACAAGATTTCTAATCCATGTCCTAAACAGGATGTCTATTGCAGACATAGGGAAATAAATTCTATGGTCATGGTTTCTACCCACTACTATACTAACATGCATAATCCCCTCCCTCATTCACTATCCAGCCCCAATATTCGTTTACAAGTTATTACAAACCTGAATAATAATTTACATTAATGAAAAGAAAAATAAGAAGCTACTTCTATAGAGACCCTTCAATCAGGCCCATTTCTTCCAACCTCACTCCTTTCGAGTTTCACAGCCTCTCATGGCCTGGGTGTGGCAAAGCTCCCTAGGGCCCGCATGGGTCCCTGGCCAATACCAGCACCCATAATTGCCAAAGATGAACAAGTGCAGTGTGGAATTACCAACCTCAGTGCGTCAAAGTTCAGAGGGAACTCATGGGTTCTCTAAGCAATGCTTACACTGAGGGGGTAGAACCTAAGTTTTCTAGGAGGAGTGGGAAGTGCATATAGTTTAAAAGAGTGTTGAGTTTGAAAGAGTTCTGAAACAACATTTTTGGAAAGAAAAATGAATTCAAAGAACAATGAAAGAGTTTTAAAAGGAAAATAGTTTGCCAAAGAGAAAGAAACAGGCCAATCACAACCCAGCAAAGGTGCAGGGTTCAAACTCAACAGGGGAAATGGAGTTGGGGGGACAAGTAATTCACATGTTAACAATAGAATAAAGTCACAGATTCACACAGTTACCACATAGTTGTCACAAAGCAATCATAGATTGACAGGATCAGAGCTATAGATAGAATTTAGAAATCAGATAGAGGGATACATGTTGCAGCATGAGAGGCTAGATAGGGGATGAGAGCATGTAACAGTAATCATGTTGAGATAAGAACACAGAAAAATAATCATACTAGTGACATAAGTCTCACATAGAGTCACACAGGAGGGACAAGGGACATATTAGACTGATAGGAATAGCATGGGCATGCTAATTATACTAGATTCAAACAATTATAGAGAATCACATGAGGAAATCAGAGTACTTATTAGACTAAAAACAGAGAAATGACATTATAGAATCGTGCTAATTACATGGTATGCAGTAGAACCACAAGATAAAACACCCAAGGAACATCAGGTATATAAACAAGAATTGAAGCATATTGTGTAGAGATACTTATAAAATTAACTTAGAGACATACCAGTTGATTGTTATAGAATAGCAAGGTGCAAAGAGATAGAACAACAAGAGTAGTATGCAGAACAAAGGAGCAACAGATTAGTAATGTGCAGAAACAAAAGAGCAACCAGGATTACCAAGTGTGTGTGTGTGTGCTATCAGTGTTAGTGTTCGTGTCTTTTGCAAAGAGAGAAGGCAGAGTATATATAGTTGAAAATCAAATAGTGAATAAGGTAAACAAATCAAGTCAAGTAGTAATTGAAGGAACTCGAAATCAATTAAATCAGGAAATTAAGACAGGTACTCCCTTAAGCCAAGGGATTTGATTCAAACGGTAAGAATCAGCGATATAGAAGGCAAGAAGAATCAATATACGATTAGTAAGGAAAGTATCAATGTAGTTCAGTAATGGTAAGAACTAGGAATTAGTAAAATAGAATTCAAGCCAAGTCTTCCCTTAATTAAGGGAGACATTTCAAAGACAAAGGGAAAAGTGGCAAACAAGGAAACAATTCACATAAGGAAATCATTCAAAATACCTTAAGTATAACGTAAGTAATCGGGGATAGGTACTTGGGGTTTAATTAAAAAAACAACAATAACAGTCAATTAATAGAGTAGTCGATCACATAATAAGGTAATAAAATAATTTGAAGTTATAAACCAAAGGAAGTAGTCGGAAATCAGTACAAGTATCCACACAAAAAATCAGGGATTCGAAATTGATACTAATTAAGAGAATGTCTCATGTATCAGCATGTAGAAATCAATACAGTACTACTCACAATCATTCAGGGATTCAAGATAATACTGATTCAAGTACAAGAAACGGCAAAATCAAAGACTCAGTAGCACAGCGAAGCAGCAATCACAAAGAAATAGGAATCATTCATGGGAAAACAGACACACGTACAAATCAAAGAGCAGACATACTAAAGATTTTAAAGAAGTGTTAAAACTAAAGTTTTAACATAACAAGCCATGACTGATAATCAGCCCTTTGAGAAAAGTCACTGGAACTTTGAGAAAATTGTTTGAAGAAAAGACTTTAGAAACCCTAAGTAGAACTTGTTTAAAAATGGAAAACCTTTGAGAAAAAGTGTAATAATACTAGTAATAAACCCAGATTCAGTGTAGATCTAAGAAAATCAAAAAGTTCAAAAGGTTAGGGTTTCAGAGATATCGGAGAAAGTAGAAGAACCTGCCGTGAAACTCAGGGATAGTGGTAGTTATGGCATGATCGCGTCAAAACCCCACCGGAGGAGGCCGAAAAACCACCCGAGCAGGAGCCCCAGTAGTTGTTGGGCATGGTAAAGACCACTGAAGGTCTCAAAGATGAAGTAGACCGGAGAAAGAGACGTCATGGCGGCTGGTAGTCGAAAGGGGTGAGACTGGAGGTGGACGGAGAAGGCCATCGAAGAAGACGAAGAACCAGAAGGTTCTATAGAGAAGGGGGAGAAGAAGAGACAGATAAGAGAGAGTGATAGTCTCGAAATGAAAGAACAGGGAAGGAGGGGTTAGAGTCAATTATGGTAAGCTTCAATCTGGGCCGTTGATTTGAATTAATCAACGTTCAGATTGAAGCAAGGATTGGGTCGGGTATGGATTGAAGACTTGGTTGGGTTGATGGGTTAATTGGGTTGGGTATTTTAGGGGTTTAAATGTGGCAAGTATTTAAACAAAAATAGGCTAGATGTTAAATATCCAATAAAATAGATAATTAATTAATTAAAATAGCCAATAATTATATAAAATTAAATTAAGCTAGAAATAAGTAAGATTACAGTAATTGGTTAATATTAAGTGTAAAAATACATAAATTTCGAATTAAGATAATAAAATGTCTAATTAGGCCATAATTGCAAAATAGTTGTAATTGCACTTAAATAAGACCCAATTGGCCAATTTATGAAATAATTGAATTTTAATAAATAGAAAATGATTACAAATGATATACTGATCTAGGAAGTATTTTTAAAATTATTTAGAGCATTATTTATGAATTATTTTAAATATGAAATGTTTATAGACAGGGAAATAAATTAAATAAAAGTATGAAAAATAGGAAAGATGCTCATTATTGCAAAGAGTAATTTTGAGAGCTTATATGCAAGTTCGAAAATAATTTGAGAAAAAATTGGGTATCCTCTTTACCCGGGAAGGATGAAAGAGTTGTCGGGTAAAGATATGATGGCCAATTTTGACCGAATGGAAACGCGTGAGAGAATTAGGCCACACCTTGGCTTCTGAGCTGCCTACATATCTCTGGTTTCACAGGAATCAGGTCGTATGTAGTTCCGGAATCATCGGCAAAATATGTCGTGATGTTTCACAAGAACGGACGCAAGGTGCGAGATAGGGTAAAAGTAGGAAGGTTTTACGGGGTGATGTCAGAGAACTGGAACGGTCTGCTCCTGCCTTGTTGGCTGTTCCGGCCAGGTTACCTGCAAATAGAGAACAAACGTATATTGTGCATAATATAAACATGATGCAAGTTCCCATTAGACTATGAATGTTGTCTTCGGACAATTAGGATGATGTCCTTAGACCATGATATCCTGGGCCATGAATCGCTTGGTGCGGAATTCGCAGGCTATGAAATGATTTTCTCGAGCCATGAGGATGGTGCCTCTGAACCATGGTGCCTTTGAATAATGATGTGCGGGTTGAATAAAAGAGATCCTTAGGCCATGAAATGATGTTCTCGGGCCATGAAGATGGTGCCTCTGAACGATGACGCCTTTGGACAAGTTGGCGATATTTCAGCCCATGAAGAATGCAGTAGTATGATGTTGACAAGACAGAGCATAGTCTTGCGATTTGCGAATAGAAAGAGGGGAAGAGCTTAGCCCGATAGAAAGCGTAAATAAATAACGTAACGAAAGGTGACTGCTTTGAAAAGGTAGAAAGAAGCTTAGCGTAATGAAGTAAAATGCGGAGAGAGGTAGCGTGGAACCTCGGAAGGCAGAATGGTAGCCTTATGCAATGCGAGAAAATGCAGGGGAGGTAGAGCTTAACCTCGGAAGGTAGAATGGTAGCCTTATGCAATGCGAGAAAATGCAGGCAGATAGTTCTTAGTCTTGGAAGGCAGAATAGTAGCCTTATGCAATGCGAGAAAATAAAAATGCAGAAGAAGGTAGCGTAGAACCCTAGAAAGCAGAATGGTAGCCTTATGCAATGCGGAAAATAAAAGGGAGGCAATGCTTAGTCTCGGAAGGCAGAATATTAGCCTTATGCAATGCAGGAAATAAATGTTGGGGAGGTAGCGGGGAACCTCAGAAGGCAGAATGGTAGCCTTATGCAATGCAGAAAATAAAATGCAGAGGGAGGTAAGGCTTAACCTCGGAAGGGAGAATAGTAGCCTTATGCAATGCAGAAAATAAAACGACAGTAAGAGTTCTTAGCTGATGATAAAG
Organism: Nicotiana undulata; assembly: GCA_005239495.1. Taxonomy (NCBI): domain Eukaryota; kingdom Viridiplantae; phylum Streptophyta; class Magnoliopsida; order Solanales; family Solanaceae; genus Nicotiana; species Nicotiana undulata. The sequence goes on along the minus strand of ML261431.1, from coordinate 9,774 downwards.
TGCGGCGATCTGATTGTTGTGAATGAAGCGTTACTTGCGATAATAGTAAGTGTCGGCATGTGCGATGAGTTCGAGAGCGTATCCTTGAGAAGTATGCGTCTTGTGGGGGTAATAGGAGGTTTTGGCTTTCGTCGTATTTGCGCCTGCATCCAAAGAAAAAATCATGAGTTCTATAAAGGGGAGGGTTAATTCTTATCCCCACTGGCTCGGCTCGGCCTGTCTGCTTGATGATGATAACTTTGTTTGTACCACAGGGGTAGCGTTGCTAAAACAAGCTGTTTTTGTGAAATAAATATGCATGGTTTTATAAAATATGATATAACATATAATTGAAAAATAATTTTCTTTGGATAAACTGAAGACCACGACGCGGTTCAAGACATTGCAACCTCTCTTGCTGCGGAAATTTGAGGAACCTCCTCAAAATTCTGCCCCAGTTTGATGGGTGAAGGCTTCTGGCTGTTACTGGTGCGGTGCTCGGCTGAACTTGCTTTGGAATTTTGAGGTCCCTCCTCAAAATTCTTCCCCAGTTTCCATTCGTGGGGGGGAATGAAATTTTTTTACTAAAATGTGACCGAACCCATAGGGCTGCCTACGTATCCCCTCTTAAACGGGAATCAGGTCAGGTGTAGTTCAATTTACAGCATTGAGAAAAGCATAAAGAGTTACACATAGTAACGCTTGACTGCGTCTGAGTTGATTGGTTTAGGCCAAATTTCTCCATCCATTTCTGCAAGTATGAGTGCTCCTCCTGTCAGCACTCGATGAACCATGTACGGGCCTTGCCAATTGGGAGAGAATTTTCCTTTGGCTTCATCTTGATGAGGAAAGATTTTCTTTAACACCAGTTGCCCCGGTGTGAATCGTCTTGGTTTGACTTTCTTGTTGAAGGCTCTGGTCATTCTGTTCTGATATAGCTGACCATGACAAACCGTGGTCATTCTTTTTCCGTCTATGAGGGCCAATTGCTCATAGCGGCTTCTTACCCATTCTGTGTCGCTAAGCTTAGCTTCTTGTATGATTCTTAGAGATGGAATCTCAACTTCAGCAGGAATGACGACTTATGTACCATATACCAACATGTAAGGAGTTTCCCCAGTTAATGTGTGAACCGTGGTGCGGTATCCCAGTAGGGCGAATGACAGCTTCTCATGCCACTGCTTGTGCTTCTCTATCATCTTTCTCAGTATCTTCTTGATGTTCTTGTTGGCAGCCTCAACGACTCCATTCATTTGAGGTATGTATGTTGTAGAATTCTTGTGTTCTATCTTGAAGGTTTCACACATTACTTTAATCAAATCACTGTTTAGGTTGGAACCATTGTCGGTGATGATCGATTCTGGAATTCCGAACCGACAAACAATGCGGTCGCGGACAAAGTCGACCACCACTTTCTTAGTAGCTGCTTTGTAGGATGCTGCTTCGACCCATTTGGTGAAGTAGTCAATGGAAACCAGAATGAACATGTGTCCATTGGAGGCTGCAGGCTCAATTGGTCCAATAACATACATGCCCCAAGCGGCGCACGGTGAACTCGTTGCATTAAGCTCATTGGGAGGTACCTTTATCATATCCCCATGTATCTGACATTGGTGGCATTTGCGGACATACTGGACGCAATCTGTTTCCATGGTCATCCAGAAATAACTAGCCCGAAGTATCTTTTTTGCTAGAACAAACCTGTTCATATGAGGACCGCATGTACCAGCATGTATTTCTTCCAACAACTTCGTTGCTTCCTTTGCCTCGACACATCTTAGCAAAACCAGATCGGGAGTCCTCCTGTATAGGATTCCTCCGCTGTGAAAGAAATTGTTTGATAAACTTCGAAGAGTGCGCTTCTGAGTAGCGTTTGCAAGCTCTGGGTACTCTCCCTCTGCCAAGTACTCCTTAATATCATGAAACCAAGGCTTTCCATCTGCTTCTTCTTCAACATGGGCGCAGTAGGCCGGTTGATTGTGAATCCCCACCGGGATAGGATCGGTGAAGTTCTTATCTGGATGCTGGATCATAGATGACAAGGTAGGAAATGCATCGGCGAACTCATTCTGGATTCTAGGGACGTGCCAGAATTCAATCTTTGTGAACCTCTTTCTCAATTCATGCACACGATGTAGGTATGGAAGTATCTTGGAATTCTTGGTCGCCCATTCTCCTTGGACTTGGTGTATCAATAAGTCTGAGTCACCAATCACTAATAATTCCTGAACACTCATGTCGATGGCCAAATTGAGCCCAAGGTACATGCCTCATATTCAGCCATGTTGTTGGTGCAGGGGAACCTGAGTTTGGCGGATACCGGGTAGTGTTGACCGGTTTCTGAAATTAAGACTGCTCCAATACCCACGCCTTTGAAGTTTGAGGCCCCATCAAAGAACATCCTCCATCCATCGTAGGATTCTGCAATGTCCTTTCCTACGAATGACACTTCTTCATCGGGGAAATACGTTTTCAATGGTTCGTATTCTCCGTCCACAGGATTTTCAGCAAGATGATCGGTTAATGCTTGTCCCTTGACCGCCTTTTGAGTTACGTAAATGATGTCAAACTCACTTAACAGGATCTTCCATTTAGCTATCTTGCCAGTGGGCATGGGCTTCTAAAAGATGTACTTGAGCGGATCCATCCTCGGTATGAGGTACATTGTGTAGGCACAGAAATAATGCCTTAGCTTCTGTGCGACCCAAGTCAAAGCATAACAGGTGCGCTCTAATAGAGAATATCGGGCCTTATACGGAGTAAACTTCTTGCTGAGGTAGTAAATTGCTTGCTCTTTCCTCCCTATTTCGTCATGTTGCCCGAGAACACAACCGAAAGCTCCATCTAACACAGCAAGGTAGAGTAATAGAGGTCTACCTGGCTCTGGCGGTACCAAGACCGGTGGTGCTAAGAGGTACTCTTTGATTCTATCGAAGGCCTTTTGACAATCCTCCGTCCATTTGGTGGAAGCATCCTTTCTTAGCATTTTGAAAATCGGTTCACAAATGACAGTGGACTAGGCTATGAACCGACTGATATAATTGAGCCTTCCCAGGAAGCTCATAACAACCTTTTTGTTCCTTGGTGGTGGAAATTCTTGGATGTCTTTGACCTTTGATGGATCTATCTCTATTCCTCGACGACTGACAATGAACCCTAGCAGCTTGCCAGCAGGAACCCCGAACGCACACTTCGCGGAGTTAAGCTTCAGATTGTATTTCCTTAACCTGTTGAAGAACTTTCTCAAATATTCCATGTGATCAGCAACTTTCTTTGATTTGATGATGACGTCGTCCATATATACCTCGATTTCCTTATGAATCATATCGTGGAATATAGTATACATGGCTCTCATGTAAGTGGCCCCTGCATTCTTCAGACCGAATGGCATCATCTTAAAGCAATACACTCCCCACGGCGTAATGAATGTCGTTTTATCAGCATCTTCCTCGTCCATCCAAATCTGATGGTAACCAGCAAAACAATATACAAAGGACTGTAGCTCGTGCTTGGCACAATTATCAATTAAGATGTGTATGTTTGGCAGGGGGAAGTCATCTTTCGGACTGGCCCGGTTGAGATCCCACCAGTCGATGTAGACTCTGACCTTCCCAGCTTTCTTTGGTACAGGCACAATGTTAGCTAAACATGTAGGATATTCGACCACCCGGAGAACCCCGGCGTTGATCTGCTTGGTAACCTCTTCTTTGATTTTCAAGCTCATGTCTGGTTTGAACTTCCTGAGCTTTTGCTTCACTGGTGGGCATATTGGATTGGTTGGCAGCTTGTGGGCCACAATAGATGTACTGAGGCCAGTCATGTCGTCATATGACGTGGCGAATATGTCCTTATATTCCTTTAAGAATTCTGTATATTCCTCATTTTCTGACGGCGACAGATTAATGATGATGCGTGTTTCTTTGACGATCTTTGCGTTTACCAAGTTGACGACCTCAGTCTCGTCCAAGTTATACTTAGGTCTATTCTCAAAGTTCTCAACCTCTTTAATAATATCCTCAGGTATATCATCCTCGTCTGACTCGGAATCCGTTTGTTGCGTTGCCTCATTGCAGGTCACAGTCATCGGTTCATCAAGATAAGTAATAGTAATGTTGTGTAAATAAAGTACTGGGGAGGAAAACAATAGCAAGTAAATATAAGATTTATAAAGAAATTTTGGAATGCTTTGATAAATTGAATAATAGTTTAAACATGGGAGCTATTTCTTGCAGAAATTAAAATGCGAGAAGAAAATGCTTTAAATAAATAAATTGTAAATAATGATTGTTCTGTTAGCCTTGCTACCTCGAGGCTCGACAGGCTTTGGTTGTCCTTACGGACCAATTGTTTATACATGATCCCTTGCTTACGACTTGTATAGAAGGGCCTTCCTCCCCCTCCTCTTCAAGAATGACACATCAGTCCATATCCTCATCATCTAGAAATAGATCCCTTATTGCTGCTAGCGCCTCCTCCTCGTCTGTACCATATGTGATGTCACTTGGATGGAAAGTCTGCTCTATGTGGGGTATTGGATATTCCAATGGGTAGTAGGGGTCGCGCCATGGTGGCGACCAGTCCTTTAACTCCTTCCAAGTGTACTCGTACCCTAGACCAAAAGTGGTACCGTGCTTCTTGAGTGTTATTAGCTTTGTTATTCCTTGGAGATTCTTACCGAGCCCTTTACCCAGCTCGTACCCTTGCCATTTCAATATGCTTTCGGTCTTACTGCCCCACCAATTTTCCCCTTCAATGGTGTTAACATGTTCAACATTGTGGTAGATTTCTCCACCCAACTTCCTCCTTCCATTGATGACCGAAAAGGTCTGGCGACCGTAGATATGGTTGCTACTATCGCCATGAATGATTACCTCTTGGTGATTCCATTCAAACTTCACATCTTGGTGTAAGGTTGATGCCACGGCCCCAACCACGTGAATCCAAGGTCGTCCCAACAACAAGTTGTAGGACGCAGGCACATCTATCACTTGGAAATCTACGTCAAACCAAGTTGGTCCCATTTGTAAGCACAAGGTGATTTCTCCCATGCTGGACCTCTGCGAACCGTCGAAGGCTTTTACGTTGATCTCTCCTTCCTTTATCTCATGTAGAGTTTTTCCCAACTTCTTGAGCGTGACCAGTGGACAAATGTTGAGGCTGGAACCCCCATCAATTAGGATTCTTGTGATGAAATGATCCTCACATTGCACCGTGATGTGTAGTGCTTTGTTATTCCCTAGTCCTTCGGGCGGCATCTCATCTTCATGGAAAGTGATCTTGTGACTTTCCAGCACTTGGCCTACCATGTTGTCCATTTCTCCACTGGTGATATTGTTCGGTACGTATGCTTCACTCAACACCTTTAACAAAGCACTCCTGTGAGTTTCAGAGTTTTGTAACAGGGAGAGGATGGATATCTGAGCTGGCGTTTTGTTCAACTGGTCGAGGATTGAGTATTCCTTGTCTTGTATCTTTCTCTACTAATCATCTGAACCTGTTTCATTTATGGGGGGGCGGTTGTTGGCCTGCTTGCTAGACTCGGCCAAATGTTCAGGGGTATAAACTCTGCCAGTTCTCGTCATACCCTGTGCAGCGATGGCTTCTTCAGACTTGCCTTTACCTTTCCTCCTTGCTTCAGCGGTATAGTCCCATGGAATGGCGTTTGAGTAAAAGGGTGTCGTTGTTGACATTGCCACTGGAATAAGTGTGGTCATTCTTATTCCTGCCGGAGTATATGTTATAGATGGCCGGACTGCAACTTCGAGCGATCGTACAAACTCGACTTCGATCGGCACTAGATCCTTTCCTTTGGCAGGTGGTCTTGATTCAAACTCAAGTGGAATGGACATGTTTACCTCAGCTTCCTCAGATGGCTGCATCTGGACCACGATCAGATTAAGAGTAATTGCAGGCTTCTTCGGATCACCCTCTGCAATCAGCCTAATTGATCCCTTGGGATCCCAGTCATCATCAACCTCAATCATGTGGACACCACCTTTATGGTCAGGCAGCGGATTATTGCGAACATTAGGAGCAGGGTCCTTGGCTACAATGATGTTTTTATCTATGAGGGTCTGTATCTTGTCCTTTAAGGAACGGAATTCCTCGATAGTGTGTCCCTTCATGCCGGAGTGGTAAGCACGGTTTTTGTTTGGGTTGACCCACTAAGAAGGGTTCTCAGGGGAGACAGCAGGAATGGGTGTGACATAACCGACGGCTTTGAGATTTTCGTATAATTGGTCAATGGGTTCAGCTATGGCAGTATACTGTTTTGGTGGACGACGGTCAAAGGTTGGGCGAGGTCTTGGGAAGTTTTGGAGATTTGGTGGTGATTGGTAGTGAGGAGGTTGGGAATTGTAGGCATTATAGATGGGAGCTGGTTGGGAGTATCTGGGCGAGGTAGGCTGATATGTGGGTGGTGGAGCTTGGTATTGAAGTGAGGGTGCTGGTAGCTTGGGGCTAGTTGGTATGTGAAGGAAGGTGCGGGGTATACTTGGTATTTGGGAGGGGACTTGGCTTGTTGTGCCACCATCACGGCTCCTACATCCCTTTTCTTGGACACACCACTGGATTGCAGGGCTTTATTGGTACCCTGTAAAGCTTTAGAATTAGTAACCATACCATTTTCGATACCTTCCTCGATTCTCTCTCCTAGCTTGATGATATCAGAAAACTTGTGCCCCTCGACCATCATCAGCCGCTCATAATACTGAGGATCCTGAGCGTGTAAAAAGAATTTCTTTATTTTTTCCTCTTCCAAGGCCGGTCTGACCTTGGCAGCTTCTGACCTCCAACGAGTAGCATACTCGCGAAAGGTCTTTGTTGGTTTCTTCTTAAAGTTCTGGATGTAGAACACATCTGGTGCATTCTCCGTGTTGAATCTGAATATATCCATGAAGTCTGTAGCCATGTTCACCCAATTGGTCCATTTCTTTGGATCCTGGTTGATGTACCAGGATAGTGCATCACCTTTCAAACTCCTCATGAAGAGTTTCATGCGGATCCTTTCATCTTTCCCCACGCCGACCAATTTGTCGCAGTAAGTCCTCAGATGGACTCTTGGATCACCAGTGCCATCGAACATCTCGAACTTAGGAGGTTTTTACCCCTAGGGCAGTTCAACATCGAGCTGTATGCAAAGATCCTCATAGTTCAACCTCTCGATCCCTTTAACACCTTCGACACCCTGAACTCGGTTGATCAATTTCTTGCATTCCTCGACCAGATTCCTGATGAGCCTGTCCTTCTCGTCGGACTCATGGGTATGCGGTTTGGAATGAGCTACGGTTTCCACATAAATGGGATTATCATAAGCCTGGAAGTGGTCTCTCGTCTGATCCTGGAGAGGCGGAGTATTGTAGTGACATGTGCTGTGTTGTGCTGGTGGAACTGGATCTTTTGGATGATTTGGTTGTTTGGGGATGTTTTGTGGTAAAGTGGGATTCAGAGCATTTTGGAAGTGAACGTCTGGGACGTTGAGGGATAGCGATAAGTTTACCAAGTTTTTGACTTGATCAAGTTCCTCTTGGAACTTTAGCAGCTTCTTCTCTAGTGGAGACATACCCTCGTGCAGAACCTGAATACCCTGACCATCAGTGATCTCAACTTGTTCATCCCTGTTGTCTTTTCTTGTACCGCTTGCATCTGCCATCTTATTTTTACCCTTTCTTTTTCCTTTAGGAGGACTGGGAGAAGGAGTAGGAGGAGGGCCCTTTGATCTTGTGCAATAAGCTGTTGATGCCAGAGTGCACGAACTAACCTTTGGGGAAGGG
>ML261428.1:0-12876 GCA_005239495.1 Nicotiana undulata | reverse complement strand
CTTTTATTTGTGCTGGATTTACCTCTATTCCTCTGTTAGACACAATGAATCCCAAAAACTTACAAGATTGTACTCCGAAGGCACATTTTTCTGGGTTGAGTTTCACATTGTACCTGCGTAAAATATCAAAAGTGATAGAGAGATGTTGTAGATGATCTACTACTTGTATTGATTTTACAAGCATATCATCGATGTAAACCTCCATTGTTTTACCCAGATGTTCTTGGAACATTTTTGTCACTAATCTTTGATAAGTGGCACCTGCAGTTTTTAAGCCAAAGGGCATAATATTATAACAATAAGTCCCCCGGTTAGTAATGAAAGAAGTTTTTTCTTCATCCAAGGAGTCCATTTTGATTTGGTTATAACCAGAATATGCATCTAAAAAGCTTAACAATTCATGACCCGCGGTTGCATCGATCATTTGATCTATATGTGGCAAGGGAAATGAATCTTTAGGACATGCTTTATTTAAGTCAGTATAATCAACACATACCCGCCATTTGCTGTTCTTTTTGGGTACCACTACGGTGTTAGCTAGCCGGTCAGGGTACTTTACCTCTCGTATCGACCCTATAATTAAAATCTTTTAAATTTCTTCATCGGTCACTTGATTCTTGAAAGATCCTTGCTTTCGTTTCTTTTGTTTAACAGGTACGAACGATGGATCTTCATTTAACTTGTGAGTCATCACTTCCGGCGGGATACCTATCATATCCGAATGGGACCAAGCAAAACCATCTTCATTAGTCTTTAAATAATTGACAAACGTACCTTTTTGTTCTGGAGTTAGTCTTTCTAACAATTTCACGCCAATGTAAAGTTTTCTTTCGGGCTTTTGTTCTGAGATGGGAACAACCTCGAGTTCTTCAGCAGTTGTTTTGATACGTTCTTCTTCTTCTGATTCATGAATGAAATCTGGTCTGGAGTCTATGTCCGTATGTTCTGGCTCATTCTTGATGTTTACAGGATTTGTTTTGTCATTATCTTCTTCCGTACCTATTAGAATATCTATTTTTTTGGTACGTAGTTGATCAGAAGTTTGTTCCCTACCTGTTGGTTGATGAGCCTCTGTTTGACAATTTGTTGTTTCTTCCGCATCTCTTTTATTGTTAAGAGTTATTGAATTAATATTCCTCGAGGTTTGCTGATCACCCCTGATCTGCCTTATTCCCCATTTGGAAGGGAATTTTATTACTTGATGTAAACTAGATGGAACTGCTTTCATATCATGAATCCATGGTCTTCCCAGGATGACGGTGTAAGCCATTTCCGTGTTAATAACTTGGAATTTTGCATTTTTGATGACTCCCTCAGCGTAAGTGTTGAGTTCAATCTCACCTTTAGTTATCACTGTTGAATTGTCGAACCCAGATATGGCTCGAACCTTTGGAATCATTGTATTTTCTACTAGCATTTCTTCTATGACTTTCATCAAAATAATATTGACTGAACTGCCTGGATCAATCAACACCCTTTTAACGTTAGTGTCATGAATGAGTAAGGATATTACCAGCGCGTCATTGTGTGGAAGTATTAATCCACCAAAGTTTGCGTCGTCAAAAGATATTTGTTCTTCCCTCATTTCTTTTCGAACCCGCTTTCCGTGGGTGTTCGTGACTTTTGAGGTTAGCTGGAAGATTATACCTTTTACTTCTTCTCCTCCATGTATGACATTAACAGTCCGTTTTGGGGAGGGTGGTTTCGGTGGCTCCTGCCTGTTCTTCATATATGCCTGTTTACCTTTATCACTAAACAAGTCTGTTAAATAACCCTGTTTTAATAGATGTTCTACTTCACCTTGTAAATATCTACAGTCTGCCGTTCTATGGCCGTGATCATTATGGAATTCACACCATTGATCGAGGTTCCTCCTGTTAGGATTAGAACGCATTTCTTTCGGCCATTTAACTTTGTCTCCCATACTTCTTAGTATTGAGACGAGCTCAGTGCTGCTTACATTAAAGTTATGGTGTCCAATTCGGGTAATATTCCGGAATTGTTCATCTCGATCTCTCTTGGATCTAGATGAGGATGAGTTTGTATCTCTTCCTGAAGATTTTGTATTTTCTAACCTGGGACGTAGGTCACGTCTCGAGGGTCCTAAGTAAGGATCATACCTGTTTTTACCTGACTTTTTCTCTGATTCTAGGTGCCTTGTTCTGTGATATTCTTCATCTTTTGATCGTGTGATTATATCCTCTTCAATTCTTAATTTAGTATTGTACATGTTGTATACGTCATTCCATGTCATGGCTTGGAATTCTCTTAGACTTTCTTTAAGTCGTCTCGTGGCTTATGAACTTTTCTCGTTCAAGTTGCTTGTGAATGTCATAGTTGCCTAGTTGTAAGGCACCCTTGGTAGTTGCATTCTTTCCCTTTGAAACCTGTCTACAAACTCACGGAGCAATTCCTTGTCTCCTTGCTTTATCTTGAATATATCTTCCATTCGTTTTTCAACTTTTTGTGCACCAGAATGTGCTTTTATAAACGAATCTGCAAGTTCAGCAAAAGAATTTATAGAGTTTTTAGGGAGAAGAGAATACCAGGTTAAGGCTCCTTTCGTGAGTGTTTCTCCGAATTTTTTGATAAGGACTGATTCTATTTCCTCTTTTGTTAAATCATTGCCTTTTACTCCAGTGGTGAAAGCAGTCACGTGATCACGTGGGTCGGTTGTTCCATCGTATTTGGGGACATCAGGCATTCTAAACTTCTTGGGTATAAGTAATGGGGCTGCACTTGGCTTCCAAGGTTGTTGAGAATACCTATCCACATCGATTCCTTTGATAATAGGCGGAACACCAGGGATTTGCTCGATGCGATCGTTTTGTTCTTTCATCTGCTTCTGCATGGTTAATAATAAATTTTGTAATTCTGAATTACTAGTCGTACCTGGTCGTGTTTCAGGAAGTGTATTGAGAGTTTCATTCATGGTTGAATTTGTTAACCCCGCTTGCAAATCTTCTACTAGAATTGTATTATTCAGAGGCAGTGTTGGTGGTACTAGAGGTACTTATGGTAATCCTCTTGCAAATTCTCGCAAAGCCTGTCCCACGTATTTAGCAATCATTTGCCTTATTTGATCTGATTCCACCAGTTGTTCATTATTGTTACGATTGTCAACTCTTTCAGGATATGGTTCTCTCGAAGTTCGTGGAGTTCCTCGAGGAGGAGTTGAAGTTGGGGTTTCACTCCTTTGCTGGTTGTTATCGTCATTATTGCTAACGTTGTTGTTGTTGAAATTCTACATGATTTTAAGGATATCGAATGGTAGCGAAAACAATGATTATCAGGTTCCCGATAACGGAACCAATTTGTTTAACCAAAAAATAAATTCTTTTGACTAAAGCTTAATTTAGGATAAACTCGGGTTACTGATAACCGAATTAGTAAAATAAAGAATAAGTAGCAATAATTTTGAGAGCAATATGCAAGGAATAAAATAACTTATTGCCCATCAAATCAGATGATCCTGTTTTTTACATTTTTATCCTTTTTATAGGGATGTTCTCCTAGTACAACGTTTGTATTTCTGTCATGACATCCTATTTAATGCTTAATTATTACATTTATGAGGCGTTATAATGATGAATAGTAACTATTATTTTAGGAGTTACATAACGTACAAGACATTGATTGCTGATCTTCGAATCGGCCCATTATTGCGTCCGGATTCGTTGTGACCGTGTCTCTTCTTCTTTGATGATCTTTCCGCGGCTAATTCCTTGTATTGATCGTACCTTTTTATCCCGTGTCCATGTGTGATATTTTATTGGGTCCACCTGGCTGGCTGAGTCATCCAAAAATTTTACACGTATGAGTCTATATTTTTTACCAATACAGAGGCATCATAGGGAGTTCTCTTTTACTCTCTCACCCCTTTCCCTTTTCTGTAATTTTGTGCATTAGCATTGAGGACAATGTTAATCCTTATTGGAAGGGGTGGCCTCTATTTGGTGATTCAGACAATTTGACATATTTTGGGTTGTAATAACTTTTGATACTATTTTTCTTTTCTTTATTTGCATTTCCATATTTTTAGTTGTTTTACCTTTGCTATGTATATATTCATTCCCCTTTTGATGTATATTCGTTTTAATCCCCTATTTTACATATTCATTTCTACTTTTCGTACTTTTACTTTATAACTTCTTTATTTTTTCCATTTATAGTTTATCTTCTTATTTCGTTTAGTAGCTTCTTTTTGAATTTATAGCTTCTTCTTTACTTTTTCGTTGTCAATAAGCCCTTGGTTTTGCTTAAGGCCACGGTTCTTTCCAAGGGTGGAAATTGTGTGAACCGGGTGTCTCTTCCCTACGGCGGACGATGTCACGACCTTCTTAAGGGATTGAGTCTGTTTTTTGTTTTGTTTTTCTTTTCCTTTTTTTGGTAGTATTGAATAAATGTGACTCGAATAAGCTTCACTTGGCACCGGCATACTTACCTTTGACCTCATGGTTAGAGATAAGTTACAGATGAGTCTAGTTCTAATTGTGACCCTTCGAGTCTTGAGTTAACTAAAACTGTTGTCGGGTGGTGTTTAGAGCCATATGTGAGTCTTCAATCTAAATCGAGGTTCTTGTGGGACCTCGACTCTATGCTCTTTAATGATCCTGAGGTTTGAATTGCATATTCCGAGTGTCGTGCCTGAAAGTCTAGAACTTGCCCCAAGTGTTTTTCTAGGCGAAATCTTAAGTTAGCTCGACTTGTGATATGATCATAGGCTCTCCTTGATTCCCTGTTGAAATTAAAGACTTCCATAGCCTACCATGAAAATATCCTTAGTCAACCCCTTTTGAGCCTAAGCCTATTTGTTCAAAAACCATATAATAAACCTTCATTCATTCTCTAATGAACCTCTCTTGGCACCCATTCTTTCCTTGAGCACTCAAGATGAATAATAGTCAAAATCATAAGTTTGGGAGAGAGATGAGGAAATTCATAGTGATGAAAGGAATTGTCGTAAAAGGAAAGGCCAATAAAAAGGTTGAAAAGCAAAACAATTCAAAAAGAAAAGCAAGGGTTGAAAGGATTCAATAATGCAAAGTTGAAAAGGCTTAGAATGATGAAAAAAAAAAGAAAAAGGAGAAAGTGAGCCTCAAGTAAAAGAAAGAGCGACAATGAGTCTCTCTAATTTCCCCAAGGAAGAGAAAATGACTCAATGAGTCAAGAAAAACATGAGTCAAAATGTGACAATGGAGTGCTTAAGGAGAGATGTTCTATCGTAGTTCATCATGTCCAAATTTGATCCAAAAAGCCTTCATTACATCTCGTCAAAGCCCTATAGGATCTCAAGTTGAGTGAGCTTACATTAGTGGTGATTTAAACAAGGGGCAAGCCTATGGTACTTAAAGCCGGACTTGTGGCATTCTTTTGAGAGTGAAGAGAGCACTTCTTTATTACCCAAATTCTGAGAGAGCATTCTATATGGTGAGATGAGCTCATGGAGAGTAGAGGATAAAGAGTCTGGGATCCACACTAATTTAGGTTAAAGAGAGAAGCTCTTTGATGAATTGAGTCAACTCTTGAAGCTTTGGTGTCACATTAGACCTAGTGAACTAAGAAAGTCATTGCATGATGTTGTCAACAATGCATTTGTATTGAGGGTAATTGTTTGTCCCAATTGAAGCTTGATGAAGTCACATTTGAACAACTGAATTACTTTTACTTTTTCTTACGGAGGTGAGAGTTATCTTGTTTGCTTGAGGACAAGCAAAGACTTATGTTTGGCGGAGTTGATAACTAGGGGTTTGTACCTATTATTTACTCTCGTTTTCTTAGGTTTTGAGGCAAAATTACATTAAGATACTCCTAAAATTTAATGCAAGGTGTTTAAAATGCAGGATTTGAGTTAAATTGAAAATATTGACTAAAGATAACTCAAACAGGAGCAAAACTTGCATAGCCCAGGAACCCAGTAAAAGCGTTGAGAGCGCTATTATTCTAGCGGAAGCCACTTCGCTGTAGCGGAATTCTGTTCGCTGCCCTGGTCCAAACTTCAGAGAGTTGGGTTTTGGGACCATTTTGAGCCGCTGTCCATGCCATTATCCCGCTGCAGCGATGTCCTCGCTGCTGCAACGTTCAACAATCCGCTGGGAGCGGAATTCAAAGATCGGAGAGTCATCAGCATGGGTCTTTCACAATAGCACGGTCAGCGGTCAAAATTTTGTTGTCGCGCTTTCATACACCGCTGTAGCGTCAGTATTCCGCTGGGAGCGGAAAATGAGATTCTGAGAGTTGCCAGATCCCATAACGCGGTAGCGTTTATTATTCCGCGACAGCGGATGTGATTCCGCTGGGACCGAAATCTCCGTAGGGGCAATTTTGTCCAGTATTTTCAGCCTTGTATAAATACTATGTTTTCTCATTTTTAGGTCATCAGACATTTTAGGGAGCTCGTGAATAGTGTACTTTTTCCATTTTGAGTAATGTTAGCTTAGATTCTACCATTATTCTTAGATTTTATTCTTGTAATCAACATCTATGGGTTTAATTTCATCTTCTATCTTAATTTCTTCCATGAAAATGAGTAGCTAGACCCTCAAGTTAGGGTTGTAACCCAACCCTAGTGTGGGTAACTAATGGGTCTTCTATTTTAGGATGAATTTGTGATTGGGTGTGTGACTTTTAGTCTATTAATTCGCTGAATTAGTGGTTGCATACACTATTTCATGCCATTTTGACTAGGGTTATTCTTGAGAGAGATGACCCAAGTTTTGGTAAATAGGCTAACAAGGAATTGGGGTGAACTCAAGAGATTGATATCCCCAATTAAAGGGTAGATACTAGAGATAGTGATACCCGACTTGAGCCATTTCATGTGCTTTGTTGAAACACCCAATTAGGCTTGAGAAAGCCAATTCGGGCGAAGTCACCCAAATTGCCGAGAGGTATTGGGTGAGTAATTTAGTATGAGGCTATGTTACGTTCCCATAATTCACAAGTCTATCCTAGATGTTAGACTCCGTTAGATACTCACCCAGGGGAGTAAGTTGCAACCCTAGTGCCTTTAATCATTTGATAAAAATCCCACAAAAACATTGTAGTTAGTTTAACAATAGTGATCCCTAGAACTAAACTTAGTATATATACAAAACCAACCATGTTTAGAAGAGCAATTAAAAGCAAGAAACACCACTAAATCAAGTAGAAACTCGACTCCCATTGCATAACTCCTTGTGGATATTGATCCCGACCCTGTCGGGTAAAAGCTGCTTCGACCTTGCCTTGCTACTTAATAGTGATGTAGGTGGCGTAGATCACCTACCGTGGCCGAGTGCCTATGAGCGAGCCCAGAATGGCCGAGATACAGAGCCTAATATGGCCGAACGCCTATGAGCGAGCCTACTACGGCAGAGCAGTTATATATACCGAGCCTTATAAGGTCGGACAACTATTTTACTTACTATATTGAGAGAGTTGAGTCAGTACCAGTAGGTAAGAATATCTTCATATTATCTTTGACTCCCAGTTTCTTTCAGTTATTATATTATCAGTTCAGTTTCAGCTTTCAGGTATTATGCTGCCTTACATACTCGATATATTATTTCGTACTGACGTCCCTTTTGCTGGGGACGCTGCATTTCATGTGTGTAGATTTAGACAGACAAACGAGTAGACCTCCTCAGTAGGTGTTGCCTGAGTTTAGCTTGATCGGTAAGCTCCGCGTCCTTCTAAGTTGCTGGATCTATAGTTTTGTGTAAATCTTGTATATATATGTATATATATGTTATGGATAGGTCGGGGTCCTCTTCCCATCACAGTACATCCATTAGTAGAGGCTTGTAGACATATCATGTCAGTTAGTGTAGTATGTTGGATTGTAAGTCTTCTATGTATATTTTGTTAGTTTGCCAGTTGTAGTAGTTATGACAGCTTTGTCGGCCCAGCTTTATATTGATGCTTAGTCAGCGTTTGCAAATTGTCTTGCAATGTGGCCCATGGCCAAAGTATGACATTATATGTTCATAGTCGCAAGTTGGTACACAAGGATAGGTAGGCACCAAGTGCATGTCTCGCCCCCAGGTTCGGGGCGTGACATCTTTCCTTCTAAAACTGGATCACGAACTCTCGAAATAGTTTGGATTCTCCTGGGTGATTTTGAATACATACGCCTTCCTCGCTTGGACTTTTCTTGTCCCAACATGAGCTTTTATAAAAGAATATGCAACCATTTCAAAAGAATCAATGGAATACTTAGGTAAACGTGAAAAAACCAAGTTAAAGCACCCTTCGTTAAGGTTTCACAAAACAATTTCAACAAAACAGATTCGTTCTTGTGCGGGGCCAAGTCATTCCCCTTTACAGCAGTAATGTAAGTCGTGATATGCTCATGTGGATCCGAAGTCTCATCATACTTCCGAATATATGGTATCTTGAATCTTTTTGGAATCAACTCTGAGGTCGCACTTGGTTTGAATGGCAACTATGTATAATTCTTGGAATCTGGTCCCTTTAGCACCGGTGGTGCTCCCAAGATCTGATCCCTCGGGGCATGGAATTCCTTAGAATTTTGGTCCATTCATTCATTCATCTCCCTCATGAATCTTATAATATCGGTTTTAAAAGGATCATTGGCGTTGTTGTCATTTGCCGATCCACTACATGTACCACCTGCATCGTTAAAACTGAATTCCTCCCTTGGAGCTTCGTTACCGACACTTTAAATTTTTTGATTTGTAGGGATGCTAAGAGGAATCCGAACTCCTCCATTAGAGTTATTGGAAGCAACCGAAAGTGCCTGCTTCAATTCCATCATCACCTGGTTTTATCTTGAGAGGTGGTTCATAATTTCTGTTTGTTGCTCTCTAAAGATTTTGACCTTTTTAAGAACGTGTTCGTCATCCGCATCATCATTGGGAGTTGGACTTCTCACTTGCTGAGGATTTTGAACTTCGCGAACTGGAGTTGTTTTATCTCCTTCATTGCGAGTTTCACTGGTTGAACCATCACGTTGGAACACATCTTCACGTTTGTTGTGTGCTCCAACATTATAGGAATTGTTCATATCGCTAGCTGCCATATCGGATTTTTCTTTTGCTAAAAGAAATGAATCAAACCTTGTTAGTAACAAGTGAATAGATCAAAGTAATAATACAATTGTCTATGCCCCATGGTGGGTGCCAAATTATTTATTCGTAAAACGGTATAATGAAATGTGTAACGTGGTTTATATACACGTGAATTAATTTGATCCAAAAGTATAAAATAAATAAGAACATAAAAACGATTACAAAAATAAATTAAACGAAATACAAGTCAGGCTATGAGTTAACTTCTCTGATAGCAGTAACAAGAAAAATCTTAAGAATAAAGTAAAAAGAGCAATTTTATAGAATAAGAGCTGATTTTAGCTTTTGCGTACATAAAATTTCATGTCTACAATGGATACCAATTCTCCTATTTATAACTCTATTTAGGGGGACAAGATCCCCAAATCAAGCTCCTATTGAATGAGAATAAAACTGTCATTGATAAATGCATAAAGATTGTCTATTAACACATAGATTGTTTGTGACGGCTGTTCATTGAATGTTGTCTTTCCCAACCGATGTCTTTCTTTCAAATCTTTGTTATTGGTTCACATGCCATCGGAATTTACACAACACTGAACTCATGTTTGTATATGATGTCAACTATTTGCTGACTCATATATTACCTATATCCAGTTACATGACCAATTTTATCCCGTACAAATATATTGGCTTATTATTATTATTATTATTATTATTATTATGTCATGTATCTAAACATATCACCATCAAAGATTGTGTTGCAATGATAAATACTTCTTTATAACTAAATGTTTCAAGTTCTAATTCTGAAAATAAAATTGCCCTTAATATGAGCGTTATATCTACATTAAAATGGGACTTTTCGGTATGAATATATATTAATGGGGTTCCTAAGCAGGTATTAAACATCACATATATATATATATATATATATATATATATATCATTTTTCTAGAGAAGGAATCTATTATTACACAGAGAAGAGGAAAGGAAAAGAGGCAGAAACCAACGAGGGTTGTGGTGGAGTGGTAAGTACTGTTTTATCCTTAACTAGAGGTTTCGGGTTCGAGCCCTGGATATGAGTCACCTTTATTAGATAGCGTTTTACCCTCCAACGTGAGACTTTCCGACGCGAATTTGGATGGGAAAATAACACTGTATAGCCGCTCTTAAAATAATATTCGAAATGCTTTTTTTTTTTTTGCATAGTTTTGTATATTTATACATTCTGTATGTTATATACAAAAATTATACACTTTTTGGGCTATCAATGTAAATAGTTTCAGGCACGAGCTAAAAGTGAAAAAATTAAATTTAGATTTAGTCAGGCCCCAATGCGGGTACTGGACATAGAGTGGGAAACCAAAAAGAAAAGACAAAAGACAGTGAAAAATCGTACGTATATCAAGAGCCCGTTAGGATTGACTGAATTTAAGTAGCTTTTAAGCCCCAAGTGCTAAAAACACTTTTTAAGTTGCAGAACTTATTTTATTAATAAGTAGTTACGTATTTGGATAAAGTGTTGAAGCTACAAAATAAAAAGTTGATGTGTTTGATAAAAAAAATATTTTTTCTATTTAAAATGACTGAATACCCTTTAAACTGTTAAACTAAAAATAAACTTAATATATTATTTTTTAATTTTAGATTAATTCAAATACCCCAAATTACGTGCTATTTGTATATAATGCCCAGTATAACATTAAATTAAGTGCCCGTTTGGACATAAAATTTGATGGAAGATTTTTTCAAAACTAGTTTTACTTTTTTCGGAATCAGCATTTGTTCATAAAATTTCCAATTTTCACTTGAAGATGTGTTTTGGAAATTTTCGATAATTTGAAAAACTACAAAAAGCTATTTTTCAAAACCTTCGCTAAAATTACTCACAAAACTTCAAAAACAACCCAAACTGAAATTTATATTAAACACATCTTTTAATTTCAAGTAAAAAAAAATTTCACAATTTTTTCGAATTTTACAATTCTTATATCCAAACACCTACTAAGAAAATGACCTTTTGAATTGTCTTGTGTGCAAAAAATGGGTAAAAAAAAGAGATAGAGTTATAAAACTAAAAATAAATTTGTAAAGAGCTAAAGCACATATATAAATAACAAAATTTAAATACGTCAAGGAAAGAAATTGCTTGTGCGATTTAACTTTTTGCTAAATCATCACAAGCAAAAGAGCACAAATTACTGTGTTTCTTTATTGCCTATGAGCAGAGTATCACATAGAACGATAATGGAAGCAAAAAGAAAGAAAATGTAGTTAGGGTTTTTAATAAGGGAAGGGTCTATTTCTCGCCGGACGTGATTAATGTTGAATATCTGCCACACAATTAACCCTAAATCCCCAATGCTGGTGAGATTATTGGAAACCCTGTCCCTCTACAGATTATTTTGTGTGTGTGTGTTCTTGAGATGGTATCTTTATTGTGAATGCAGTCAGTTTATTCAGTTGCAGATATTTAGAACAGTGAACACTAGTGTAAAGCCTTCATTTGTTGTGATGAAAGCAATTGGATGAATCACGTACATTCTAGTTCAGGATTAAGGTGTAATTGATTGATTAATTCCTGTTCACTCATTACAGTATTAGAGCTTCACAGTATTCTTGTTCACACATTTGTACATTTCTTTAATAATAATTCATTTTGATATGATTGCTAACATTTGATGATATCTTACTTGTTTGAGTTCATTATAGTATATAATAGAAAAAATATATGAGGAGAATGTGTTTATGCAATGACAGCAAACTGTTACAAGGCAGCTATCAGCCAAACTTGCTCGGGAAAAAGAAGGGTATATTCACCTGTCAAAAACAGAGAGAAGAAATATCCTATATTCACACCTAATATTAGTCGAATTATCATTGTAGAACCCACAAAAAGAAAGGACATCAACTTGAGAATCTAGCTCGTGCAAACGGCAAACCAGTAACCAGCTAATATTTCTGTACAACACAAGGCAAATATTTGATCTTGAGAGGCTTGCTCATGCAAATGATGGATACGTATGTGCTAATAGAGAAACAGCAAAATAAAACAATCAAAAACGAAGAGCAGCAAAAGAAGACGAGTATTACTCTGTAGCACTGTGTTGCTTAAGGGTGGCTAAAGGGCCGGGCCGGGGCCAAACGGACCAAGCGGGCCGGGCTAAACGGGTTATTTGGGTGGAACCAGCCCCCTGCGGGCCTAAGCACACATGGGCCCGGGCCAAGCGGGCCTAAACGGGTTCGGGTTATTTTTTTTATGTAAGGCAATTTCTTGTAAATCTTTGTGATATAAATATTGTAATTCATATTTAAACGTAAAAAATAGTAAGTTTCTTCAAATTAATAATAATAGTACTTCAAACTTGCACTAATATTGCATAATAAATTAATAGTACTTCAAATTAAATTAAGAAACTATAACATTACGAATGTCTTGAGAACGCCTAAGACAACTCTTTATTATATGCCTCCTTAAAGANGCCAAGTGTAGACACGACCACAGTGCTTGCACTTTACTATGTAAAATTCTTCATTTTCTTCTACCACATTATAGTGTTCCCGAATAAATGGGTTATTTCCAGAACCACCGGGCATGATTTGACTTGAATTGAGAATTTGAGTAGAGAGAGATTGATGATTTTGTGAGTAAAAATGAAAGAATAAGGGGGTATTTATAGTTGAGAAAAGGGAAAAAGTATAATTATAAAACGTTTGGGGTTAAAACAAAGTTTGGGGGCATTTGGCTATTTTTTAAACTTTTCAAACGGTTAGTTTTTGAAATTATAGTCGTTGGCTATTTTTTAGTGTATTTATATTATATTATCTAAGGCAATTTATTGTAAATTATATTATATAATTA